>JAZEWU010000043.1:260323-284245 GCA_036362915.1 Geotria australis | reverse complement strand
GGACGGCCCACGCTGTTGGGGAAGAGGGACCTGAAAGGGTTCCTCACAGTTTGGTGTCACAAGCCGGACTAACCTAACCCACAACTCCAGAGGAGACACGGAGAGACCGCAACTGAGGATTTGTTTCGGCGGATACAACGATGAAGACTGGGCCGATTTCCAGCAGCTAGTTGATCACGAACAACGAGTGGGAGAATGGAGTGATCGGGAAATCGCCGATGCGGCGTTTGCTCAACTGAGAGGAAAGATGGGGAAGTTTGCGGAGCAGCTCTCGTCGCAGGTGCAGAGGGATTGGCCGCTGTCAAGAGAAAGCCTGCGCCGCCGATTCGGCACGCTGCGAAAGGAGCAAGCAGGAGAGGCGCTATCGAGACGTCAACGCAAACCGGGTGAGACGGTCGAAGAATACATTGATGTTGTCGCACGGCTGGTAGAAGCGGCTTACCCTACATATGGACTGAATGCTCGTATCGATAAAACAAGGGAGATTGTAATGGAATATTTAGAGTCTACAAATTGGTGGAGCCTGGATGTCATGTCGCCAGAACCGTCACTCAAGGAACTCGCTGAACGCGCGGTGCGGTGCGAATATACACGGAGACTGCGAGCGCCGTGGGGACGCGTGGCAGCATACGACGCGCACAGCGATAACGAGGAGCCGGAGGATCAACGACGAGCTGAGCCCGTAGCAGCCGTACAACCTGCCAGCAAGGCCGCGGAACTACCTGAATCAGCAGTTGCTGAAATGACGGAGCTACGGGGAGTACTACAGGGCCTGCTTGTCACTGTGAAAGACTTGCAACGCAGCGTTAATGAGCAACGAATGCAGGGGCGTCCGAACGACCGCCAACCGCCAAGAGGCCGCAACGCCGCAGAAACCCGGCAGTGGCCCGGCAGGGCCCCGCGAGATATACGCAGTACCCTCCTGTATGCTTCGGCTGTCAACAGCCGGGCCACTTTCGGGGGGACTGCCCACAAGAGCAAAACGCGCCGAAGACTTTATACTCCAACGCTCCCTGGTGAAGAGGGCCATCAGGGGAGCGATGGGTGGTACCTCGGAGCTGTGCGCGGTCGGAGCGGAAGCTGCCACGCAGACAACAATGACGGCGCACTTGGGTGTGATGCGTCGGCGGCCCGCAGGAGTTTCGGCCACCGTGGCGGGACGGATTGAAGGGCAACCGACTTGGATGCTTCTGGACACGGGAGCCACGGCCTCGTTGATTAACGACGAGCATCGCCAGAGATTGGGGATCCCGGATCATCACCTGCAGCGACCCGATCGACAGTTGCGACTCGCTAATGGAGCGGGACTACCGATTCGAGGGCAAGTTACGGCGAACGTACAAGTGGGAACGAGAGAGTGCACACACCCCTTGTACGTTGCACCGGAACTATGCCACGACTGTGTGTTGGGAATGGACGTGCTCGGCACGTTGAAACTGAATGTGGACGCGGCGGAGCAATGCGCCTGGCAGAGGCCGGCAACAAGGATTCCCATCGTGAGGCAACCCGACCAACGACCATCGACGGCTTTGATGGTCGCCACGCTGCTAGGTCGGAAGGTCGTCCCAGCCCTGAGCGAGGTAATATTGCCGCTGCACATTAAACACGAGGGTGATGGGGAAACGACCGAGGGGGAGCTGTTATTACAACCGCACCCCGAACTTGCCCAAAAACACGGGATAGTGGGAGCCCCAGCCTTGGTAGACGCACGTCAAGGAACGCCGATGATGCGGCTACTGAATCCGAACCCCACAGATGTGCGAATAAGAAACAAGACGCCCATCGCTACTGCTCATGTTCAATGCCCGTCAGAGATGATTGACACCCTATGGACGGAGGATGTAGCAGCGCCACAGACCACCGATGACGATCTGGCCTGGAAAGTACCAAAGGACTCGCCAGAGCTCGGGGCCCCGCTGCTGCAGACAGTGAACGTGTCTTGGGCAGAACATGAGCCAGCCGACTGCAAAAAAATCGCCGCGCTACTCACTGAATTTGCTGATGTGTTCAGCAAGCACGATAGCGACGTGGGTCGGACGGACTTAGCGCAGCATCATATTGACACGGGCGTGGCTAAACCAATTAAAATGCCGGCTTACCGTATGGGACCGCTGGAGCGAGCGCAGGTTACCCAGGCGGTGAACGACATGTTACGGGACGGCATTGTACAACCCTCCACAAGCCCCTGGTCCGCCCCGGTGGTCCTAATTACTAAGAAGGATGGGTCCACTCGCTTTTGTGTAGATTACCGTCGCCTCAACGCTGTCACGGTGGGGGACGCGGCGCCGTTGCCTCGAGTGGGTGAGACTTTAGAATCGATGGGGGGCGCTGGTATTTTACGACTGGATCTAGCGTCTGGGTATTGGCAGATCGGGATGGCGGAGGCGGATCGGGCTAAGACGGCATTTAACACACCTATCGGACTCTGAGTTTCGAGTCATGCCGTTCGGGCTCTCCAACGCACCCGCTACTTTTCAGCGGTTAATGGAACTAGTGATGAGGGGACTGCAATGGGAACAATGCCTCGTCTATCTGGATGATATTATTGTCTTCGGTCGGGATATGGAAGAGCATTTGACAAGGTTGCGAGAGGTGCTCACACGCCTACACGGCGCGCACTTGAAGTTAAAACCCCGCAAGTGCCACATCGCCCAGATGACCGTAGAGTACTTGGGTCACATCGTCAGCGGGGAAGGGGTACGCACGTACCCAAGCAAGATAGACACCGTACGGAACTGGCCGCAGCCGATTAACGCGGCGCAAGTGCGCTCGTTCCTCGACCTCGCCACCGATTACCGTCGGTTCGTGGAGAACTTCAGCGCAGTAGCACGGCCCCTATCCCAGTTGACCTCCACTAAGCGCGCCTTCCAGTGGACAGACCAGTGCACTAAGGCGTTCCAGGAGCTAAAAGACCGGCTCACAAAGACCCCGATCCTAGCATTCCCGGACTTTACCCAGGAATTTATCCTAGATACGGACGCCAGCGGGATGGGTCTGGGCGCTGTACTGTCGCAAGGGAAAGGGACGGAGGAACGGGTAATCGCCTACGCCAGCCGGACCCTGACCGATGCAGAGCGAAACTACTGCATAACCCGACAGGAGCTTTACACGGTGGTGTTCGCTTGTCAACAGTTTTGGCCGTACCTGCATGCCAGAGGATGTACGGTGCTCACCGACCACTACGCACTCCAGTTCCTGCTAAATTTCAAGGAGCCCCGAGGGCAAATGGCCCGCTGGTTAGCGCAGCTACAGGAGTACACACTGCGGATCGAGTATCGAGAAGGGCGCAAACATCTAAACGCTGATGCTCTGTCGCGCCGGCCGGCCATTGGAGCCGTGCTCGGCAGCAGACAGGCCTGTCCCTGCTTCACGGGAGGTCGCTGCCGTCACCCCGACCGCGACCACGTTGAGGTCCGACTCAGCCCTGGACCCGCCGAGCCGGCCACAGTGGCTCCAGTCCGGGGGACGGAGGAGGCACTGCCGGTAAACCAAGATCCTCCCGAGAGGGACGCGATACAGGAGGAGGTTGGCTGCGCCTTCCCGGGACTTACCCTGGAGCAACTCCAAGACACCCAGAACTGCGAACCGGAGCTTACCATCGTCAGGGAAGCCCTGGCACAGGGACGTCCTGGCACAGGGTCACACAAGTGTCGGGGGAGCCTGGCGCGTATTATACTCACGTCTGGAGCTGATAGACGGGGTGGTAAGGGAGCGGACGACAGACGGGAAACCGGGAACTATCGGCGTGCCCATCGCAGTACAGCCCCTGTTGCTCCACACCGTGCACAACCAGCCGTGTGGAGGACACGACGGGGTGCGATGTCTTGCGCCACCAGTACGTGTGGCCTGGGTTGAAACAACAGGTCCACAAATGGGTGCAGGGGTGCCAGGACTGCCAGCGGACCGCCCGGAAACCACCTCGCTACGTCGCTCCACTGCGACCACTTTGCGTCAGCCGAGTCAACCATCTGGTCGGTATCGACTTGACGGGGCCTCTCACCACCAGCTACCGGGGAAACAAATACATCCTAGTGGCGGTGGAGTATCTAACTCGGCATCATGTCGCAGTAGCCATATTGGATAAGCGCGCAGAGACTGTAGCATGTGCTTTGTTAGAGCACTATGTGCTGCAGCACGGGGTGCCTGAACGGGCACTCAGCGATCAAGGACAAGAGTTTTGAGGCAGACGTGTTCCATCTCCTCTGTCAATCGCTCGGTATCCAGAAAGATCGCACGACGGCGTATCACCCACAGGCGAACGGCATGGTGGAGCGGTTCAACCGCACCTTGGCCAGCAAGCTACGGTGTGTTACGGACCCACATCAGCGGGATTGGGACGATCACCTCCCATACAAGGTACTGGCCTACAACACCACCGTGCATTCGTCTACAAGGCAAACCCCGTTTTTCCTATGGCACGGACATGAGGCGAGACTACCCACTGACCTGCTCCTGGGTGCGCCCGCCCCACAACCCGATTCAGGGAGACACCCACAGGAGCAGTGGCTCGACGCACTGTGACAGGCACGCGCGGAGGCGTCCCGCGCCGGAGAGGCCGCGCATCAACGTCACAAAACAGCGGCACGGCCACGCACTGACCCGACGGTGTACCCCAGTGGAGCCCAAGTATGGGTCCATTCACCATGGGTCCGGCCCGGTCAAGTGGGGAAACTCACAGCACCATGGTCCGGCCCGCACACCGTGATCCACCAATTGTCCCCATGGACAGTGAAGGTGCAGGGCCGGGGCTGGCGGAAGGCGCGCGTAATTAATGTGCGTCGCCTCGCGCTAGTGCGACCGGCTCCAAGTGACGGGCGGCTGCCAGGTCGGGCGGCGATGGAGCGCCCTGCACCTCGGCAATAACCGAGGGAAGGGAATGAGCCTTGTGGCGCACCGCCCTCCGACCGGCCGGCCCCGTCCGACCTGCCAACTACGACCCGTCCCCATGGAGGGATTCCAACCCACAAGGGATGTATCACGTGCTGGCCGAGTGAGGCGACGGCCACCCCACCTCGACCACTTTGTAACAACCCTTCACAACACTGACGGCCATACGGACAGCCCGGATGACCCGCGTCCGCTAGACGGGAAGTCCGGTGGGAATGAGCAAGCACACGTTACCCCAGATAGGGAGTCTGCAAGTAAACCTGACACGTGGGACGAACGGACTGTCTTAGAAAGCACTCGACGAATGACACGGGCAATGCGAGCGGGCCTAGCCGAGGTGATGAGAGAGCAATGAGGCGCACTCACAACCGGCTAATACCACGGACTCGCCATTGCTATTCACAGATTAATGAGTGCTTCTGTATTTTTTTATTTTGAAACACGGCAGGATTACGTTGAGGCGCGGATGTTTTGCTAATCGCCGCGATCAATATTGTGTTAAATATGCGCCGTCAATGTCGGGGAGACAAAGGGGGCTGTGTGTAGGGGGGTCATCCACCCTCTCGTGTGCCGTGCTGGCCTTCATGAATTAACGCTCGCGGCACTTGACCCTGCAGTCTGTTGAGACTATAAGGGGAGCTTTGTCTGTTTTATTTTGAAACGCGGTGGGCGGAGCATGCGCTGTGAGCGGGGCGGGGTGAAATAAAGGTTGAAAGACGGCGCGGCGCAGTTAACCCGAGCTGATAAGGATGCGATATGCAGGTGCCTTACGAGTGGGCAAAACTATCAGACGGGTTTGATCGCGATGGAGTCTCGGGGCCAGCTTTATCGCGGAGGGCAACTATGTAATGACCCACATGTGATCAGAAGATGGTGGACGAAGTGACCGCGTCAACCCCCCGCCCTATGGAGAATGATGTAATGAGGAAACCAGTTCAAGCCTGGACAAGTCCACTGGCTAGCCAAGAAAAGAGGGGGCCGAGGGGGGAATGGGGGCTTTTTGGCCCCCACCCTCATTGTCTTGTTCGACACCTCATTGTTTAAAAGACAACACATTCTTGAGGAGGAGACGGAAAGGTGGGTGACGTCAGTGAGAATCTACGGATATAGACCCGGGAATTAACGGGAGGAGGGGAGTGATTTTACAGACAGGCGAGCTGTGTAGGCGTGACCTCGAGAGTGCGTTTTAGAGCGCTGGGGTCTGCGCGGCAGATTATCCGCTGCTAACCTAGAACGAGACGGTACGCCGGTATAACGTGGGCAATCCGGAAGAAGTGACCAAGGAGTCGTTCGGGGATTGAACTGCGGATTTACTCACTGGATATCGCCGTACATCTGCCGTGTGGATTTGTGCACTGTGGAATAAAACGATTCAGCGTCGACGAGAAACCAGCGTGGAAGCCGTCTTTGTAAGAATGCCTCTGACACGGAGTACGAGAAGGGAAGGGGAAAGTCGCGAGAGCTCCCCATTTCGCGGCGCTCACGGCGACGACGGAGCTACGGGTCATCACGAGCGAGCCCGCACCATGCGCGGGGGCTGCGCCGTCCCTTCGCCGAGACGACGGGGCGGCGCGGACGGCCCACGCTGTTGGGGAAGAGGGACCTGAAAGGGTTCCTCACAGGGTGAGCAGGTGGTTAAGCGCGACGTGAATGAGCGGATGAATGGGTTAACAGGTCGGTGATTGGATGAAGGAGTGGGTGCGTGAGTAGGTGCGTGAGTGGGCGAGTTGACGAGTTGGCGACATGGTGGGTGAGTGGGTGGGTTAGTAGTTATCAGATAAGGGTGGATGCTCACCCAGCTCAGGAGCTGCCTGGTCTTGGGCTCGTCCTTGGGTTTGATGAGGAAGTAGCGTTTCCTTATCCTCCACCCTGGGGGCGACACGGTACCACATACCACACCCATTATTTCTCAACGGGGCAGCGGGGGCGCTAACGATTGCGCGTGTGGACGCGTGCGTACCTACTTGCACCACGCTCTCGCAGTGGTGAAACAGTCATTATATCTTGCACACACACACGCATATACATGCAAGCAAGGTGCACCTTGAGGCCACGCAGTGTCGAAGGCTTGCTGACAGGATGTCATGGGACAGACCCAGGTGCCACGGGCTGACAGACTGAGATGACTACACACACACAAACACATGAACACCTCTTCTTACCCATGTCCCGTAGTGGCTCCACCACCTCCCATCGCGGCTCCGAACGGAAGAACATGGACACTTGCTGCAGCGCTAGCTCTGGGGACCGGCGGGAGGGGTGGGGGTGGAGATGCACACGCACATCAGCATGTCACGCGCAAAAGGCGCGCAATTGCGGTTGTTGTGGTGATCGTTACTAGAGTCGAAGAGCTCCAGTCGGAATATCGGTTGCTATGTGGTCGTTGCAGCAGCATGAGCTTGACATTGCACAGCTGCTGAGCACGGTCTCAAAGGAACAAAACGTAAAACCGCCAGCAATAACAGCACTAAGTTGTAAAAGATAACGGTTAACACATTTACGAATTGAACAGGGTTATGTATTACTAGCGTTTGGGAAAAGAGATGGCGGCAAAGAAGTCTAGAGTTCAGCACTGCGAGGGTAGAAGCAGAGGGAGAATGTTTGTTACCTGCAGCGGTGAGTGGGCGACTGAGTGGGTGCATGTGTGATTTGGCAATTGGGCGAGTGTGTTGTGACCTGGAGTGTGGTGATAGAACACAGTGTCGATGAGATGCAACAGCCAGTCTGCTAGAGTCCTCGACACAGCACTGCGACCGTACTGCAGTTATCGCGGTAGTGGGTTGACACTACCGTTGCGGTAGTGCATATGCCACTATGGTTGTGGTGTGGTCGCGTCGGTGGGCTCTCTCTGTCGCGTGGCGCACACCGGTGTAGTTTGCCGGGTAGGAGTCGGGGTCGAGGAAGAGGCGCACGGTGGAACACGTGGCCAGCACGGGGTGCGCCGTCAGCGCGTCCAGGTAGAGCTGCAGCCCACGCTGACGCTCGGCCACAAACTCCCGCTCCAGCTTCCCCAGCAGCCTCTTGGGGGGCAGCGCCAGCGGCACACCCGACACCTGTAGCGCACGTGCCACCACCACAATATTATCACAACGAACCGCAGCGTCTGCTATGTAGCTCTTTTTAGCAGTTGTCCAGTGAGGGATACGCAGACGCCCAAACGAAGATCCCCCCCACGTAGCCTTCAACGCACTGATGGGACAGGTGCTGTTAGCGAGCACTTAACTTGCCTCATATTAATTGTAATAAAAGCATTGAATGACAGTGGTTGTAGTTGTGGCACAAGTTTACGTCTCACCTGAAGGCTCGTGTTGAGAGCGTCAAAGTCGCTATACCTCTTTTTGACCTGGTGAGAAATACACACAGACATGGAGAGACACGCAAATATCCCCTGTGTCGCCTACATAGGCTGTTTAGGCAAATGCCGTGAGCGGGCACCGATGCATGATGCTGATGACTATAATGATGACGGTTCTCTGTACCTGCCAGCTGCTTTCGGGATTGGGTCCCCGTTGCACTCGCACGATGTACTCCTGCACACCCGCGGGAAGGGAGGGGGGGTTGCAGAAGGTGGAGGTCACGGTGGGGTCACGGTGGGCACACGGGGACGGACGCGGCTAAAGGTAACCTCCCATGCTCGCAGAGCCCAGCATCCGCCCTGGCATCCACACACGGCACACCCTGATAACAATCACACGCACTGCTGGATGAGAGCCTCCCTCACGCAGTGCGGGTCCTGAATTGGATATAGGAGGGTGATGCGCAGTTGACTGGGGGAGTGACTCGAGAGGGACTCGAAGGTGATGTAGTAAGTGACTTGTGGGGTCACTGGAGGGCGGCTCGAGGGTGACTGGGGAAGGACTGGCAGCACTCAAACCGGTGCCCATCTCGTACACAGCCCTGAGGCAGTGATGTATATTCCACATTCCTATGGCGAGGCGAGTTTATTCGCAAGACGACCACTGTTGACTTCCCCACAAAGTGGTATTCACTGTTACCGACCCCACAAGGAGGGATGATGGGATGAATCACCCCACAACCACGATTTAATCTCACAGAGATTGCGAGACGTTCACTCTACCGCTGCGGCAACCGGCCACATTACAAGGGTGACTCAAGGGTGACTGGAGGGTGAGTATGCGGTGTGGGTTAAGTGTGGGGTGTGTTTGCTGTGAGTGTGGGGTGAATGTGGAGTGAGTGTGTGGCGAGTTTGCTGTGAGTTTTGGGTGAGTGTGTGGTGGGTTTGCTGTGAGTGTGCGGTAAGTGCGGGGTGAGTGTGCGCGCTCACCGTGTGCGTGTGCACGTTGTGCGCCGCCTCGATGAAACATGTGAGAGGGGCCGTGTCGTCCACCAGCACCTTGCTGGGGGGCCGCTTCTCCAGCAACGACATCGCGGGAAGCGACGAAGCGGCAGCTTCCTTAACACAGAACCCCCTACCTGTCGGGACCTCTCACCACCCGGAAACCCTACGGCTGAGACACTTATCCTCGGCGCTCCTAACCGGGCGCGATACCGGGATCGAAAGGCCTCGACCCTAAACCCCCTACTCCTAACGGCGCTTCTCCTCCGACCGCGACCGACTAAGACCCCTATCCCGCAGAGACAGCCCACCCACGGGACCCAGGCCGGGCCGCGGCGCTAGTCGAGTGGCGGTGTCACGGGGGCCCAGCGCGGAGCGGACCGGAGAGAGCGACACGGCAGAGGGGGGAGGGGGGAACCCTCCACTCGCTGCGCGATTCCCTCTAATTAACGAGGCCCCGCGTTGCTAGGCGACGTCTTAATGAGGCTGCCGATGGTGATGAGGCTGATGGTGTTGAGAGGTTGGAGGTGGGGGTCTTCGTTGCCAGGGCGACCGCAGCTCCGGTCCCTCGTGACGGGGGGGAGAGCGGGGTCGCGCGTCACGTGCCGGCGCGTAACGTGACATTGCTCTGGGCCAATCGCGACTCGCCCCTCGCCACCCACCCCTCGCACGCAACGGAAGTCGATAGGTGATTATTATTATTACTGCAGAAAAATAGCCAGTGAGCTTGCAAGCTCTGTAAGCAGGATTCCTGCATTGACACAACACTGGCTCCTATCTCTAACACTGACAAATATAAAAACAAATATTAGAGGAGCAAATTCACCAAAACAAAAAAAAATACAATTTACACACAGCTGTGCACATAAGTGAACAGATAAATAAAAAACCAATAAAAATCTAGGAAATGACGTAAGAAGTCGCGTTGCTTGCTCATTGGTCGGATTTTAGAGGGTTTCCGCGCTGGCTGGCGTGCCCGCCCACCCCCGCGCACGTGATATGGAAATTGCACAACGGAGGCAAATTTTACGGTCGTAAATTGGGCCATATTTGCCCATGTCTTGACGACTTTATGTGATTGGCTCAATCAACTAAACCCAAAATAAACTCAGTGGGAACCGTGTCATATTAACAGTACCCGCTTGCACAGGATCGCGGTGAGCCTGGAGCCTATCCCGGCAGACAAAGGGCGCAAGGGAAAGCTGTAACCAGGATGGGATGCTTGTCCATCGCAGAGCACTGGGGACAATTCTTTCAGCAGGCCAACTGACCTCGGCGGCAGCAGCATGTTTTTGGACTGTTCAAGAAAACGGGCGTACCCGGCGAAAACCCACGCGGACACGGGGAGAACGTGGAAACACATAAAGGGACCCGAGCCGGGAATCGGTAACGCTACTCACTGCGCCACGGTGCCGTCCAATTAGGACTCGTGATGCAAATGAACGATTTCGTGTTCTCAGCGCAGTAACTCTCGCTTTATCCGGACTACGGAATTCAAACTGACAACCCATCTCCCCCCCCGGCCCACCACGGCCGCGTAACCACGTTGGGAAATTCAGCGCGACGCCTCAGCCAATGAGAACGCTCGACGTCGGGTCGTTCCCGACTCGAGTTTGTTTTTCTCTGCGAGTCACGTGAGACGCGGAGTCACGCGGGGAGGGGCGGGGGGTGGAAGGGGGAAGGAGGGAGGGAAGGAAGGGCACGAGGGGGAGATGAGGGGTGTACGAGAAGATGGAGGCGGTTCGCGAAGGACGCTACTGGACACTTGGAGGCAGCTGCCCTCCAACAACAACAGAGGGCGGAGGAGCGACGCTCACAACAGCGAGCCGAGCGCCGGGCGGCTAAAACTCACCGCATGACACCTGGGTCTTACTCTTGTGACCTCCTGTCAGCGAGCCTTCGACACTCCGCGTGGCCTCAAGGTGCACCTGGCCAGGCACAGGCGCCGTGGGGACGTCACCGCCACCTAGTGGCGAATGGCGGTTGTTGTTGCCGGAGGGAGGGGGAGGAGGTGGTTTGCGTTGAGAGGAGGGAGGGGGGCTTTGGGTTGGGACGAGGGAGGGGCTTTGGGTTGGGATGGAGGAGCGGGAGGAAGGAGGGTGTATATCACGTGACCGAGCCGAGTCAGCTGACCGCGTCCCGCGTGGAGCAGTGCTTGAAGGTGGCGGTATCGGCGTCGCGAGATAAACAGTGAGTCGGGTTGTAAACATCATCGCGGGGGATACAAAGGCGGCCGCGCGTGGTCTTGTGTCGTGCCGGTCTTCATAGGGGTTCGCCTACAGCACCTTGCCCCAATAGCCTGTTGAAGGCTGTACGGGGATCTTTGTGTATATGCAGTACTGTATGTGTGTGTATTACATTAACGAGTACGTATTTTTCATTCATTCATTCATTTTCAGAAACCGCTTAATCCTGTACAGGGTCGCGGTGAGCCGGAGCCTATCCCGGCAGACATAGGGCGCAAGGCATGGCTATACCAAGGACGGGACGCCAGTCCATCACAATACGTACATATTAAAATGATTGCCGTGCCTCTGGGCTCAAAACCCAAAGCGGCCAGCAACTCACAGTACAGTTATGAAATGCGGGATATTATCAACATTACTTCTTGAACTGTTTGCTTCTTAAACTGTTATGAAAGTTGCTTCTTGAACCGAGCACGGTTTATGATCATAAGAGCTTGGGAGAAAAGAGGCGACGATTGTGAGGGAGTAACATTCCACAGTGGAGCGGTGCGAGGGGAGAAGTGGACGGGCGCCACCGCAGTGGTGTCACAGTGGTGATACTTACCACTAATGTCACCGTGTTTGGGAGTTGAACTCGGATTTGCGAAGCGAATAGTGCAGTATGTCTGTATGTAGCAGCCTCTGTTCGCCAAGCTGCTGCTGTATTTAGCTGTCGTGCCGGGGTTAATGGTTAACGCACACAGCTGTGCTCCTGTCAAACCACCTGTTAAGCACCGCTCCACCGCGGTGCTTCTTTAATTAATCATTGTTTGATGAGGCTGCTGCTGCTGCGTTGACAGTTGTGCACAAGCACAGATAATAACAAAAGTAAACACATTTGTTAATTCGAATTCGATTCTTCGAAGCGTGATGGTTATATGACAGTTTCCAATTCTTCTTCTTTGCGATTCTTCGAAGCACGATGGCTAGCTTCTGGACATCGTTGTCTTTCAGCTTGGCTTCGAAGTGTTTGGTAGAATTCGCAGGCAATACCAAGTACTACCTGACAGGGATCGCGACGTGAACGCTTCTACCTTGACCCCCAGTTTCCAATTGAAACAAGTTCTTCTTTCGTTGCAGACAGCCCTTCAACATTTAGAGATATAATAGTCAGTGCTGGCCTTAAAGGTGGCGGGTATTGGCCTCTCTTCTTGCTCGAGACCGAGGGGCTTCTGGCATCTGTTGAGCTTCTGGACATCGTTGTCTTTCAGCTCCTCGGCTTCGAAGTGTTTGTTAGAATTTGCAGGTAATAATAAGTGTTACTTGACAGGGATCGCGACGTGAACGCCTCTACCTTGTTCCTCATTCGTCAATAACACTGCCCTTATAAGAAAACAAATCTGTATAATGTGCTATAAAGAAGAGTGATTTCCCAGAAACATCGCCTATTATATATTTTTAGTTTAAGGCCACGCTGTGTTATTGGCGAGTGTGGGGAGCTGTATGTATAATAACACACACATGGTCATCATGTGTTCTCAGTCGCTTGGTCCGAGTTTGTCCTCGGGGCACAGCTTCAGGAACTGCTGATAGTTTTGGCGTAATGAGCGCCGAGATTGTTTGTTTATTACACGTTGTTATGTTGTTTGAAACCCGTTTTTACTGTCAGTCTCATGTGTCACGTCAACCTTGTTTACGCTACGTCGAGTTGGACCCACCTAGTTTCCGCTGGCTGTCGCAGTTTATTGCACCTCGCTTCTTCTGCCCGGAGCACGGTTGTTTAATTTTATTCAACAAATCACATCTTCACTACTCAGCGGTGCCAGCTAAGTATCCCCTACACGGCCATTATGAACCCACTGATAGAGTCAGACACACCCAGACCCAGGGCTCGAACGCTGTGCTGGCCGAGTGTCTCCTACACGGCCGTGGTCATCAACATCTCTGTCAAAGTCATCATCATCGATGTCGTCTCGGTAATAATCTTTACATTTCCACGGCGCTTGCTTAAACACCTCGGCAGCTGAGCGCTTTGCATCTCGCGTCTCATCTCAGAAATTCGAAATGGGCACCCCAGTGGCAGCTGTCCCTCTGCGGCACAAGGTGATTCGGCACCTGGCCTGTGGGCAGGCGTTAATCTGTCAGTAGGGGGCGATGATTGCTGCTGTGTGTATGTGTGTAATTCCCGGTTATGTTTTAAACTAGGTAAAAAAGTAACCGTGACACTGGCACAATCCGCGTCACTCCACTGTGTCCGTCTCCCCCTCCCCGTCTTCGAACTCCCAACCCAGCGTGAATCACTCTACCCAGAGTCATGGCCACGAATCGACTGCCCGAGTTCTTGACCCGGATTCGAACCGAGCTAGACCGGGTCATGGAGTTCTGGCTGCGGCATTCGCACGACGAGGAGCACGGGTACGGCACTGACCTGTAACCTCCTACTCTGACCCCCTGATCTCAGACCACACCGCTCAGGGATGTAAGGGGCTTCTGCAAGAGAGCTTCATCATAATCTTAATTTTCTTAATAATTTTCTCTACTTCATCGTTATCATTATAATCACCGTGACGTCATTGTCATCACTATCATCAGCGTTATCAAATCATCGTCATTGCGGCTGATGGGAGCAACCCTCCCCGCCCACCCCCCATCTCCTCCGCGCACACCACACATTCATCATCGTTTATCACCATTATCATTATCATCACCATTATCGCCATATCATCATCTTCATCATCGTCACCGTTGTTGCTGCTGATCAAAGATGGCCCGCACTGTGTTCCCTGCGCGTGCAGAGGCTTCTTCACGTGCCTGGGCCGTGACGGCTCCGTCTATGACGAGCTCAAGTATGTGTGGCTCCAGGGCCGGCAGGTGAGCGGCGCCGGCCCCAGCCATTGTCTCGTCACCGCCCATCCCTCACCTCAACCCCCAGAGTCTCACCGTTATAATGGTGGGGTCACGGCTAAAAAAAGACTATTTGGCCGATAACGTCTCAATGTATAGATGATGCATTGTCTGGCAAATTGCTGGTGCCGGCTTACCACACGGCTACCTTCCCCCTCCCCTGCCTCTCTGCAGTGTCCTCGTGCCTCCGATTCGGTCTCATCTCTCTTCGAGAGCGAATGAATACAGCGCGGCATGTAGGTTATAGATTATCATCTTCTTCTTCTTTGCGATTCTTGGAAGCACGATTATCATTATATTATTATTGTTAGAGATGTGCGACCTTCACGGGTCAGTGTAGGTAGCACTTGTTGCCTGACTGGTACCGGTGTCCCGATGCAGAACTGGAGCTACTTGGGATTTGAAGGCTCACGATGATGACGATGTCGACGGTGATGATGAGTCACCCACTCACAAACACCGCGATTCGTGTGTCCGCCGCGTGTATGCCGTGTGTGCCGCGTGTGTAGGTGTGGATGTACTGTCGTCTCTACCGTGAGCTTCCACGGTTCCACACGCCGCAGATTCTCGAGGCGGCCAGGAAAGGTCTGTCGCACACCACTCGCCGCTCACTACTCGCCGCTCACCACTCGCCGCTCACCACTCGCCGCTCACCACTCGCCACTCACCACTCGCCACTCACCACGTCTCTAACAACACTGCTCACATAGTGCTAATCGTGCTCGCAGCACGGTGCCCCACCACACAAGCACCGCATGTGCGCCACACGCACAGATCACGCTGTGCCCCACACACACACACACACACCACGCACGCATACCAGACAGACGCACCGCACACCCCTAACCTTTAATCACACCTCCAACCACCAGCCTCACCCACACCTCCGTCACCCGTGAGGTTCGGGCTGTACCACTGCGTGCCTTGTCCCCCCCACCACCCCACGTCTCGCCTGCACGGCGGTTACCCTTCGGATCGTGCCATCGCGCTCCTCCAGGGGGGGAGTTCCTGCTGCGCCACGCGCGCGTCTCCGCGGACTCGCTCAAGTGCGCGTTCGTGCTGACGCGCGACGGCCGCCCCGTCAAGGTGCAGAGGACCATCTTCAGCGAGTGCTTCTACGTGCTGGCCATGAGCGAGCTGGGCCGCGCCACCGGCGATGCCAAGTACACGGTGCGTGGGGGAACACGGCGGGAGGGCGAGGTGCGCAAAGGGGGTCACAGGGGGCCACGAGAGGCCGCGGCGGGTGAGGAGAGGGGGCCACGGAGGAGGTGTCACGGGATCAGGTCGGTAAGGGTGTGGGGAGCGGTGGCGCAGCGGTTAGCGCACTGCACTCGGAACCCGGCGACCTGGGTTCGATTCACGCTCACTGCCATCGTCCGTGATTCATTCATTCATTCATTTTCAGAAACCGCTTAATCCTGTACAGGGTCGCGGTGAGCCGGAGCCTATCCCGGCAGACATAGGGCGCAAGGCATGGCTATACCAAGGACGGGACGCCAGTCCATCACAGGGCACCGGGGGCAATTTAGTCCGCAGGCCAATTAACCTATGCATGTTTTTGGACTGTGGGAGGAAACCGGAGCGCCCGGCGAAAACCCACGCGGACACGGGGAGAACATGCAAACTCCACACAGAAAGGCACCCCAAGCCGAGATTCGAGATTATCAAAAATTGGTCCCGGGGCTCCCTTCGGTACACTGATCCTTAAATGAGTACCTGATGCGGAGTGTAATAGCATCCACATTGGGGAGACGGTGGTGACTGGCAGTGGTGCCAGTCACCCACCCCCTCATGTACCGTGCCGGCCCTAATAAGGTGAACTCCTGCTCCATAGTCGCGGTCATTCAACCGGGAAATATCGTGCCCATTACGAATTGCATTATCGTTATTAACAGTTGGTTAAAGGCTACACAGGGAAACGTTGTCAATGTGCGGGGGTTTGTGTTGGTGATTGTGCATGCGCGTGTATGCATGTGCATACACGCTAACAGCACGTGACCCTACTGTCTGATAAGGCTATACGGGGGATCTGTGTTTATGCATGTGCACCTGGCCTAGCGCAAGCACCGTGGTAACATCACTGCCGCTTATTGCATGCAAGTACATGCGTACGTGCCTGTGTGTCTCTGTGCCTGTGTGTGCGTGCGTGCGCGCGTTCCCACGCCAGGCGGCCGCCAAGGAGATGATGTCACAGATCGTGCACTGGGTGCGCGAGGACCCCTCCGGCCTCGGGCGTCCACAGCTGCCCGGCTCGTCGCCCGAGAGCTCGCTCGCCGTCCCCATGATGCTGATGTGCCTGCTGAAGCAGATGGAGGAGGCCGGGGGGGGTGAGGAGGGGGCGGCGGGCGGGCGCGTCGGCGGCGACGCCGAGCTGGGCCGCTGGTGCGTCGATCGGATCCTCAAGCACCTGCAGGTGGTGACGGTCAGGCTGTGATCGTTGCGTGAGTGACGGGGGCCGCACGCCGGGCAGCGTGAGTCTGTGGGTTGCTGAGTATCGGGATTCGTGTGAGTCTGTGGGTCTCTTTTTGAGTTTGTTGGTCTCTGTGCAAGTCTCTGGGTTTGTTTGTGAGTCTATTGGTAGCTGGGTGAGCATGTGCCCGTGTGTCCTCGTGTACATTGAATATTCTCTCGGGCCTCGTGTATTCCGCGCTCGCCGTGGTTCCGAGCCGGCAGCTGGATTCACAACTTGGGCAACCTAGGGCTCCCCTAGGTCTACTCGGCCTCAAATGAGTATCTGGTGCGATGTGTAAATATCGCCACCAGGAAAAACAGAATTCCGACGTGGTTCCGACCACCCACCCCCCCAAATGTGCCCACCCCCTCACGGCGTGGTTCTGACCACCCGCCCCCTCGTGTGCCGCGCTGTACGACAGAGGGACGGCGCCGTCGTGCTGGAGACGGTCACCCCCGATGGCGCGGAGCTCCCGGGCAGCGCTGGGCGCCTGCAGAACCCGGGTAACCAACGGAGCGGCACCGCCTTTCGCGAGAGCACCGCTGGTGCCGTCTCTGTTGGTGGTGACAGCGCTAACACTGTTCTTTAAGTGGTGGTGTTGGTGGTGTTGATGGTGGTGGTGGCGGCCCCTGTTCTCACTGTGCCGCAGGCCACGCGATCGAGGCCGGCTGGTTCCTGCTGCAGCACGCGTCCCGCCTCGGCGACGCGGCGCTGGCGACCAAGGCGGTCGCCAGCTTCATGGACGCCCCGTTCAGTGCCGGCTGGGACCCCCGGCACGGGGGGCTCCTCTACTTCCTGGACGCGGACGGGCTGCCCCCCACACAGGCACGGGCGGCCACGCACGCGCGGGCGGGGGGCTTGGTAGTGTAGCGGTTTGCGCGCTCGAACCAGGCCGTGTGAGTTCGATCCCCACTCACGACCAACACCAGTGACGATTTTCTGAACCGGTCCTGGCCTGCCGTTAGGTAGACAGCCTCACAGGCGGCCAGGCGTGGTCCTACCCACCCACCCCCTCGTGTGCCTTCATAAGTTGTACTTATCGCACACATCCATCTTCAACTCCTCTTCCTCCTCGTCCTCTTGACGACAGCACTTGACCATAGTTTGTGGAGCTAAACGGGGGATCTGTGCGTGTGTTGTCTCCGCGGGGCGCGTGCAGTTGGAATGGTCGATGAAGCTGTGGTGGCCGCACTGCGAGGCGCTCATCGCCTTCCTCATGGCGTTCCGAGAGACCCGCGAGTCGCGCCACCTCGACTCGTTCGCACGAGTCTTCGACTACTCCTTCTCTCACGTGCGCGCCGCCACGGGGCTTCCACATGCTCCACCAGCTCCACATGCTCCACCACCACCACCTCCACCATCACCTCCAGCTCCACCACCAGCTCCATTGACACGTCCACCACCAACATGACCAACAGCAGCATCACCACCACGACCTCCAACAACAACACGACCACCTCCGTCGTCACCTTGCCCACTGTTAACACAACCAATGACACCACCACCACCCACTCCACTATCATCACCACCTCTACTACCAACACGACCACAGCAACACAGTCACCTCCACGACCCCCATTGCCACCTCACTACTAGCGCAACCAACAACAAAAACAACACCACTCTCACCACATCCATCAACAAATCACCGTGGGAGTGACGAAATCCGCTCGTGTGTTTGAGTGAGGTGGATTGTTGCACGGCAGGACCGTGAGCGACGACCTTTATCCAGCAGTGGATAAACCATGGCCGTTGATGATAACGACAACGTGTGGTTGTGTGGCCTGGGATCGTGTCTCTCTCGTCCCTAGTTCTCGGACGCCGAGCACGGGGAGTGGTACGGGTACCTGGATCGCCAGGGCAGCGTCACGCACACGTTCAAGGGCGGCCCCTTCAAAGGTAGCACGGGCACTTGATCAGCCGGCAGGCCTCTACTTGCACTAGGGCAACATTGTGTCACAGTCGTAACACTCGCGCCTCACCCTAAGAAGTGCCTGCTTTCTATCCCTGGCTCGGGTGTCTGTGTGGAGTTGGTGCGTTCTGTCCTGTGTTTCCGTGGGTTTTCGTCAGCTAAGTAACTATCTGGTTAATAACATCTTAATATTTAGAGGAAACATTGTCTGTTGCTCGGAGTGCACCTAGCCTGGCGCAGGTTCTGTGATCACTTCGCCACCTCATGCTGGCAAATGGCACCTGCACTGTGAGTAGTGGCAGTGGGCCTGTTTTCAAGAACGGTCTTCGAAGCTTGGCTGGCGATCTGACTGATAGCTTTGAGATGTGTAAGAGAGAAGGAAGCTCGGGCGATGTGTAGTGGGATGGACAACACTGTCCGTGACGACGTCTTGACTTTGACCTCTTGACCTTGTTCTCTTCTGGCTGTGCGCACGTGTGCCCCAGGCTGCTTCCACGTGCCCCGCACCCTCTACATGTGCGAGAAGATGCTGGCCGACCTTACTGACGCTCCCTAGGCTGCGGGGTAGGCCCCAGGGCAGGCGGCGTGGGCCAGGGCCTCCAACCCCGCGGCCTCATGGCTACCAACCAGACTTGAGACCACAAAAATGAAAAAAGGGACGGTGATTGAGCTTAGCGGCAGGCGAGTGGTGGTGAATTGTGAGCCCAATCAAAATGCTGTTGTGGTGATTGCAAGGATTTAATTACTTGACATGATTCGGTTTCATGATTGAATTCCTGAATCGATTCCTCTTGGTCTTATTTGCATGGTGTGTGATGTCCGTAATGCCTATTCTATTTGAACTGCCTCGCATTTGTGCTGCCATTATTAAGTCCTTGCTGCGAGGCGGCAGCACCAGTCACTGTGCCGCCGTGCCACCCCTTGTGTTGTCTTGCTGTGGCTCTTTGTTTAGAGTTTAACACTGTCTCTCGTTCATCCCGTCTTATGCCTAGTATGTGCTGAATTGTGCTGCCTGCAATATTTGTTTCATTTGTATTGTCAGTACCGCCCTGTGTTTACTGTCTGCCCTGGTCTTCAACCTGAACGTTTATCTAAGGGAAATATTCACACGAGACGTACGTGGATTCTAAGGGATGGATTCTCACGCGCGGCACGATGCATATCTCTGACATGTAAGAATCGAATGTAAATGATGAATCGTTACGTGCCTGCTTAGCCGGGGTAGCGTGTGGGGAGAGCGAGACGGGGTGGATAGGGTATATGAATGCACTCAGCTCGAAGGGCCACTTGATTTTCATATCAATTTTTATTGATTGTGTTGAAACAAAAAGTATATCCAAATGCGCTAAGCCCATAGTAGTAACTGTATAACGCTTTTGTAACTTTTTGTGAGCAAATCAATAAAATATGCAATCTGCTGTAAGCTGTAAATCGTGTTTTTTTTTAATCATCCAGCAGCCTGTAATTTCTTGGCAAAACGTTTGGCACAAAGCTGCACTTATAACACTTAATTCTAATTATATATTTTACAGGAATAAAAAAATATAATGGAAGCGATCACAGTGTGAGTGCTGTAGATTATATGTGCAAAGTTGAGGTGCTACTTGTTTTGATTTCATTCACTCCTGACTCGTTGTAAACCCCGGTAAATACACGACAATACTGCCCACTCCGTCGCCACACAGTGCCCCACTAGGTGTGCCACGCTTCCGTCCTCTCGTGACGGAGAGACTGATTTTAACCGATGGGCCGATACGTCGTTACGAGCCCTGCCGCCTCCGATCCCTGAGAGAGCTGAGGCGAGGCCGCCACGGCAACCACTGTTGTCGTCACCGGCGGCGTGAGCTGGCCCGGGTGGTGCCGCGTCTCTGCCGACCACACCAGGCAGTCGGCCACACCGAGTGGGCGCTGGGGCGGTGCGGCGGTAGCGCCACGGGTGCTCGGCCGGCCGTGGTGGGGCGGCTGACCCCACGGCACCCCGGGAGGCACGGCGTTGTGAATCGCGAGTTGCGTGCGGTCAATGGGCCGGCCGTGGGCAGCCCTGCGAACACAAACATTCCCTGTGCAGGATTACACTGTTGTGCTGTTGGTAAGCTCAGTGGAATTTCCACCACTGGCTCAGGGCTGTAAACTTGAGATGAGTACCGCTTCAATGCTCATTTTAGGATAAAGTCTAAAGAGACTTTTCGAGTGTGTGTGTGTATAAATGTATGTATGTTGAGTATATGCATTTGTGTATGTGAGTGAGTGTGCATTTCATTACGCACTGAAACCAGAACCCCCAGTGTGGGCGGACTCGGAGCTTCTGAGGATTTCTGTCTACTCGCCTGTAGGTGGTGCACCCGGCGATGGCGCCGTCATCTGGCCTCGTGCCGCCCTGCGCGCTGGCGACGGCTGCCCTGGGCGCGATCAGTTGGGGTAGCAGTACAAGTGGCAACGACGACGATGTCGAGGTGAAGGTGGGGGGCAGTGATGCCGGGCGGGGTGGCCGAGATCCCGGGAAATCCAGGCGGTAAGTCGAGGTGAGCGGCCGCTCCTCACGCCCCGCGCTACCCACCCACGCCACCAGCTCACCATTATACACGCTGGCACTCAGAGCCAGTGGAGTCCTCACGTGCTTGCGGCCCAGACCCTGAGCTCGTGTGGAGGGAGGAAGGGAGGGCGGCAGGCATACAGGCCGAGTGTGAGTCTGCACCATTCCAACGACTGGCACCAGCGGCGTTAAGATTGGCTTCCGTGCGTGGTGGAGGCTCCGGATTGAAATGTGCGAGCACGGGTGGTGCGTCTTGCCAGTCATCTCGGTCAAATAATCCACAACACCTGGGACTGACAATTTATGTGCCAGCAACGTGCACCTAGCCTGGCACTGGACGCCATGGTGAAGTCGCCATCACTTAGTCGTGAATGGCGGTTGTTGTATGGGCAATGTTGCGTACCAAGGATTTGTGCAAAACGGCTGCATTGGTCAAGCGTCTCTGCTACCACACTACGTGCCGCACCACACCAGCACCACCACGTCCGTGCCATGCCCACTCATGCCATGCCCACTCATGCCAGCCGTGCCCGCTTACCGTCTGAAAGTATCCCACGCTGCCGAGGCCGGCGTGGCGATTGTCGTGGCAGGAGAAGGGGTGGTTGTTCGCCCCGTTCTGTAACGAACGGGAAGGGTGGGAGACACACCTATTGTAATAATAATAATAATAGCATTTTATAAAGCGCCTTTCACCCGAGAGTCACAAAGCGCTACACAAGGGCCGCGGAGAGAACGGCATGTCTACATAATAATAATAATCTACTTTTGTAACGCGCGCATTTTCTCCGGGTGCGTTGCACCCGTTGATTCGGAGGCATGGAGCCCTGCTCAGTCGAACAACGACAAAAAACAAAACAACTAATCAAAACCAAAGCAACAAAAATTAAATGATTAAGGCTGCTTCGAATACACTGAAAGGTCGTGAAACAGGCAATCTTAAGAGCGGCAAAAATCTGCTAGCGTCCCCTAAGATAATAATAGCATTTATAGAGCGCCTTTGACCCGAGGGTCACACAGCGCTGCACAGGGCTGCGGAGAGAACGACAAATCAACAACGACAGAGAACGGTAATCAGCAACAAATTATTATTGTTTTTGTAGCGTAGGATCTTCAGGGCGCAATGTACCCGACAATACCTACGCCGGGCCGTGCTGGCCGTGGCGCCGAGGCTCACCCGTGTGTGGTGCAGGCGGCGCGCGAAGGCCAGGGGTGGTGTGGGCCGCGCGGCCTGCCGGTACGTCTGATCCATGTCGTTGCGGGAGCGACTCCTGAAGTGTCCGTGGAATCCGGTTGGGAACTGAACGCGACGGCAGGGACGGGGTTTGCACGACAGAAAATGTGAGTAGATCATTCGTCTCAACTCAAGGTTTTTTTTATTATTTTAGCTTGAAATGGCCCATTGAGCTAAACTGCTTTCATAGCGGTGACCAAGGGCAGCAGTTACACACCAGTGCAGGGTGGGAATGTGCAAAGTAACAAGCAAAAACACTTGTTTCCATAAAAACCAATGCCAAAACGTACTGCAAACAGGGTAGATCTTCTTCTTTGCGATTCTTCGAAGCACGATGGCCAGCCTCTGGACATGGTCGTCCCTCAGCTTGGCTTCGAAGTGTTTGGTAGAATTCGCAGGCAATACCAAGTACTACCTGACAGGGATCGCGACGTGAACGCTTCTACCTTGACCCCCACAGGGTAGATAAATAGTGCTTAAATACAATTCAAAATCGGTCTAAAAACTCAGTGGCAGACATGTGCAAATAAACTGTGTATACAGCCGAGCTCTTTTTATGAGTTAGGTCACAACACCTATCCATTATAGGTGTTGTCGGCTCGTTAAAAGCGGGTTTACGACACTTATATACTTTTTATACATGACCTCACTCATAAAAAGCGCTGGACTATGGATAACATTGGTCATGAAAGCCTTCGTGTTAAATGTGTGTATACAGCCTCACGCATAACGGAGCTTTGTTATCATCCATCCATTTTCTGAAACCGCTTAATCCCGTACAGGGTCGCGGTGAGCCGGAGCCTATCCCGGCAGACACAGGGCGCAAGGCATGGGGATACCGAGGATGGGACGCCAGTCCATCGCAGGTCACCTGCGGCAATTTTACTCAGTAGGCCAATTAACCTGGCAGCATGTCTTTGGACGGTGGGAGGAAACCGGAGTACCCGGCAAAAACCCACGCGGACACGGGGAGAACATGCAAACTCCACACAGAAAGGCCCCCGAGCCGGGATTCGAACCCGGGTCCTTCTTGCTGTGAGGCAGCAGCGCTACTGGAGCTTTGTTATAGCATTCGCTATGTGTGGTGCTAGTAATCCTGTAGCGTTGCCTTAACCCCCCACACACCACCGCCGAGACCCGCGTTTTCTCACCCACGAGCCGGTCGCGTCGCTCGCCATGACCCCGCGGGGGTTTTGCTGAGCAGCTGCAGCTGTGCCTCAACTAGTCTTGTGACGACGTGGAGACGTAACCTGTCCTTACTGTCTTCTTGAGCTAGTTCTAAACCTAACCAGTTAAATAACTATACAAAGCAGCAGCTTCCGAAGAGCAGCGAGTAGGCCCCGTCAATGCGTTGTCCTGGCGACGACACCGTTGTTATTGTCATTACCTATGCTAAATTATGCAGGCGCGGGGGCAAAGCTGCATCGCATATATATTATGTTAATGATGCGTTGCTACTTCAATATGAATATCCAATGTGATGTGGAAGTAGTTCTTTGCGATTCTTCGAAGCACGATGGTCAGCTTCTGGACATCGTTGT
>JAZEWU010000043.1:234400-244545 GCA_036362915.1 Geotria australis | reverse complement strand
GGCGCAGTGAGTAGAGTTGCCGCCTCACAGCCAGAAGGTGCCGGGTTCGATTCTCAGCTCCGGTGCCTTTCTCTGTGGAGTTGGCATGTTCTCCCCATGTCTGCGGGGGTTTTGGCTGGGCACTCCGGTTTCCTCCCACAGTCCAAAGACTTGCTGCCGAGCTCAATACGAGTAGGCCATCGTGTGGCAGTGTCAAGGTCCAAATTTTCCCAATTCTAAAATTACACTGCAGATTACTCAATTGGAAAAACAGACGCAGCAGCACACTAATGCTGGCAAGACCGATCGTCTCAAGTCACTATTGCAAATTTACCTCATTTGTTGGGCTCTTCTCACCTGGTTAAACAAAACAAACTTGAAACCTGATCTCTCCCCGCTCGCCAACTCGCCCGCTGATCCCCCCCCCACCCCGCGCGTGCGCCCGCCCGCGCGTGCAGGTGGTGGCGGAGGAGGCGTGGGCGCGCCACCGGCAACGCAACGACTCCTTTGTGGTCGACCTCTTCCAGGGGCAGTACAAGTCGACCCTCGTGTGCCCGGTCTGTAGCAAGGTGGGCCCCTCCTCGCCACCACCACAAGCTACCTACCACCTGTGCAGCCTCAACAGCATTACCTCAACAATCTGTTAAAGCTGTACGGGGATCTTCGTCTTTGTGTGCGCTAGAGCTCGCGGCTGTGCTCCTCTAACACGTGTCTCCCCCGTCGCCCGTGGTTTCTGCGGAGCAGGTGTCGATCACCTTCGACCCCTTCCTGTACCTGCCCGTGCCGCTGCCGCAGCAGCAGCGGATGCTGAACGTGAACTTCTACTCGCGCGACGCCGCCTCCGTGCCCCGCGAGGTGACCGCAGCCGCTCGCAACAAACGGTGGTAGCCCCCGTCGTCAAACACAGCTACAGGCGGCCCCTGCTGTCAAACGCATTCGCAGCCGCCCCATGTCAAACACAGCTACGGCCGCTCCCAGTCAGTTACTCAGATTTCGTTTAAGCTGGAAGGAACCGTTGAGCTACGTAGGTTTTTTTTAACAGTTGCCTTGCAGGGATAAGAACGTGATAGAGGATTGGGAGGGATTCCGGATTTGCACTCGGGATCGTGCATCAGTTTGCTTTGTGTACTACCTGGTCAATAAACGGGTGACTTTTTGACGACGCCACCTTTTTGAGGTTCGCTTGGGGATCATCCTTCCACTTCAAGGAGTTGCCACCGCTGCCCACAGCCGCCGCCGTTAGTCGCCGTCCCCCGGGGCAGGCGTATGCCGCGCCTAACGCGGG
Source organism: Geotria australis (assembly GCA_036362915.1). NCBI lineage: Eukaryota > Metazoa > Chordata > Hyperoartia > Petromyzontiformes > Geotriidae > Geotria > Geotria australis. Next base: position 243,281 of record JAZEWU010000043.1, on the reverse strand, counting down.
TAACCGCCAGCGTCGGTGAGGCAGTTTTCTCTCTCGTGCCGGCGCCGCGACCAGGTGACGGCGAGCGTGGACAAAGCGGCCAGGGTGGTGGAGGTCCTGGACGCGGTGTCGGAGCAGACGGGCGTGGAGCGGGGAAACCTGCGTCTCATCGAGGCACGATCGCGCTCCCGCTCGCCCAGTCACTCACGCGAGCGAACCTTCATTCGCTCGCTCTCACGCTCGCTCTGCTCTCAGCCACTTACGTGCTCCTGCCGAAGCACACACCCCACTTTGCCGTTCACTCACGACAACACACACGCACTCAACCACCAACTCACGCGCTTGTTAAAGCACACGACCGCTGAGTAACACAATCCTTGCATAAACACATATACACGTGTGTTTGCATATCATGTCTCCTTGTGCATGTCCGTGTAGGGAAACGGTGCCGCAATGGTTATTACATTACTCTACGAACCCGGTGACCCGATTTTTATTTCAACTCGGGGCCAACACCAGCGATGGTTACCTGATGGCGGCCAAAGTGGTGCTGGCCACCCACCCCCTGATTGATGCCTGCCTTCGTAGGTGCTTGCTAGCAGCACTCGCCCCAAGAGTCTGTTAAGGCTATACAGGAGATAATAATAATAATAATAATATCATTTTATAGAGCGCCTTTCACCCGAAGGTCACAAAGCGCTGCACAACGACAGAAAAAAAACCAAGTAATAAAAACCAAGGCAACAAAAGATTAAATGATTAAGGCTGCTTCGAATACACTGTCTTTGCAGGTGTGCGGCTCGGTGCTGCGGCGCATGCTGCTGCCCTCCCAGCCCCTGGAGCTGCTGCCCCAGGGCGGCCGCCTCCTCTGCTTCGAGCTGCCGGCGCCTACGGGGCAGCACGAGCAGTTGGTGGTGATGTCCGTCTCGCAGGTGCCCGCTCGCTCCTCTCCGCCTCGTGTGCCCGCGCAGCGCCTGATGGTGTCTGCCGTCTGTTTGGCCTCCGATATCGACTTCTGTCCGATGCTGGAGCCTATTGCTAAGCGCACCCCCCCACCCCTACCCACCTGCATCCCACAACTGCCCCAATCACTCTTCTCTGCCGTGCGTGCCCGTGCAGCGCCTGATGGTGTCTGCCGTGCCGGTGCTCGCCTGCGCGTTCTGCCGCCAAACGCCGGGGCCTGCCGCCCGCCTGCGCCGATGCACCAAGTGCTTCTGCGTCAGCTACTGCAACACGTACGTGAGAGAGCGCGACGCACGGACCGGCTGTGTCAGCCACAGCCGCCGTCAACCACGGTCGCTGTCGGCCACAGCAACCGCTGTCGGCCAGAGTCACTGTAGGTGACGGTGACTGCGTACTGATGTACATACATCTGTGTGAACGTAAAGGTTGGTGTGGTCGGTTTACGTCGTTAGTATGCGTGTGTGTATTCACGTACGCGTGTGTGCTTGCGTGTGCAGTTCCTGCCAGAAGAGCCACTGGGAGGATCACCGTGACGTGTGCCGCCCGGAGCCCGTTGGCAGCCCCTTCGTGCTGGCGCTGCCCGCCGCGCGGCTCACCTACGCCGCACTGGCCGAGGCCGCCAGCACCACGGCCAGGTGGTTACGGGCCGGCGCTCGCCAAATGCGCATGCGCCAACAACACACGCGCCTTACACACTTGGCAAATACAAACGCGCCTTTGACACCGAATACACACGTGGCTCACGCACTCGCGCTTAGTATGTACACATGCGCTTTGGATGCAGGTCGCTCAGCAGTGGGAAGGTTGTGGGTTAAATCCCCGGGGTTTCTCTCCGCAGTGCTAGTGTTTATACACCACACCAGGACTGGTTTGCTATTCGTTGCTGTTTTTGGACGTGAGCTGGAATCAAACTCGGCTTTCAGGGTTTGTAACAATGTGCACTAACCACTCGACTACCTTATACACGCACGTACAAAGACAACAAAGATCCCCTGTATAGCCTTAACAGACTGTAGGGTCAAGTGCCGTTAGCGAGCACCTAGGAAGGTCGAAACGGCACACGAGGAGGTGGGTGACCAGCACCACGCCCGGCCGCCTTTCTCTCCCTAGTGGCAATGTTTACACACCGCACTAAGTACCCATTTGAGGCTGAGTCGACCTAGGGGAGGCCCAGGGCCGGTTCAGAAAATCGTCACTGGTGTTGGCCGTGAGCGGGATTCGGACTCGGGTCGCCAGATTTGTAGCCCAGCATAGCGCTAACCACTGGGTCACCGCTCCCGCACTTACACACACTCGCACCACCCACACACGCGCCTTATACGCGCGCCGTCTGTGTCCGTCAGGCTGTCGGTCACGGTGACTCCGCTGCCCAGGGAGTCTCCTGCCGCCGCGCCGCGTGACTCCCCGAGCGAGGACCACACGCTCCCGCCACCTCTCCCCGGCTCCTCTCACCCGAAGGCCGAGTCCGGGCCGAGGCCGACGCCGTGCGGCGAGGCCCAGGGCCCGGCGGAGGCCGACGGGGCCAGGGCCGCGGTGGCGCCGATGGCGGCGGCCTCCGCAGACGGAGATGAGACGGCGGCCAAGGGGGGTGCGGCACGAACAGGTGAGCGGCGCCGCAGATGGCTAGTGCTCTTCCGGTTTCTCAATAATAATAATTTTACATTTATAACGCGCACATGTTCATTTATTGTCGAAGGTACTCATTCGACGAGCGAACGACTCGGAGGCGTAGCGAGGAAATGGCAGAGAGGCGGAGGAGGCACCCGGGCGGTTTGCCGGCGCCATATTGCCACGCACTGCTTCTTATATATTAGGATGTTATCGGTCAATTAATGAGTGTTTTTTAAGTTGTGGGAGGAAACCGTAAAACCCGGAGGAAACCCACGCAGAACAGGGGGAGAACACACAAACGCCACACAGAAAGGCGCCCAAGGCGGGGATCGAACCTGCTGAGGCAAGACCATTCTTTCTGTGATGTAGGTTCACACGGATGATTTGTACGAGTTGCAAGAGGGCTGCGCTTTCCGGATAGCTGTGGCGAGCATTCCTCCTCAATCCTTCGCGACCTTTTGCCGCCCACGTTGAAGACGTCATCACAAAGAGCGGTTCTTTAAAGCGATTTTAATAAATGGATTTGATCTGCGGATTAAACTACAACCTGGAATCGCGTCGATTTATGAGATGGTCACAAGGGCCATTGCCACTGGAGGCATAATAATAATAGCATTTATATAGCGCCTTTCACCTGAGGGTCACAAAGCGCTGCACAAAGCTGCAGAGAGAACGACATGTCAACAACGACAGAGCACGGAAAATCAGCAATATTTTTTTTTTTCCGAGCTGTGGAGAGAACGGCACAACAACAACGGGGAGACAGATGTCTGATGATGCCTCCAATGTGTGAGGCAAAACATTGCCAAGGTGGAAGAGTAGGCCATAGTAGGCCAAATCACCCTACTTGCAGTGAAATGAGCAATACATTGCAAGGTTGCACCTTGGAGCTTCTACAGTCTAATTCTCCTCTACTCTCCCTGTGTCTGCCTCTTGCTTATTCCAACCTGCCTCTACCCCCCCCCTCCTGCCTTTCCCCGTCTCGCCATGATCCCGATGACCTTAGCCGGATCTCAGTTTCCGTTCGTGCTCCGTCTGCTGGAGAACGGGAAGGTGACGGAAATCGACGACAAAGGTACGGCATGTACACGCGGGCACACATGCGCTTGTGCACGTGGATACACACACGAGTGTATGCATTTCTGCCAACTTGCATAAACCACACCGTACTCGCGTCGTTGTGCCGCGTGTCTCCGTCGCGCGTACCTGCTCAGGCGAGACGCCTTTGGCGCTGCCGGGCGACGCGCACCTGGTGCTGGAGTGGAGGAACCACGAGCGTTACCGTGACGCTGTCGCCGTGGTGACGCGGGAGACGGGAGGGGCGGCCGGCGGGGTCGTGACCCTGCAGCAGTGCCTGCAGCTGTTCACGCGGCCCGAGAAGCTGGCGCCGGAGGAGGCCTGGTGGGTGCAGCGAGCGCACGCACCTGCGTGTGTGTGTGTGTGTGTGCCTGTGTGGACAGTGGGTGTGCAGTGGTTAGCACACTACGGGAGGAACCCGGTGAGCCAAGCTCGGTGACGAATGTCACGGCCAACATTGATGACGAATATCTCAATTGGTCCTGGGCTTCCTCGAGGTCGACTCAGCCTTAAATGTGTACTTATTGCAGTGTGTATAGACAGCAGCACCGGGGAGGCAAAGGCAGCAAGACTCGGTTGCGGGCCACTGCGCCTCGTGCGCTGTGCCAGCCGTCGTGGCAACTCGCCAACGGCACTTGCCCCAACAGTCCGTTAAAGGCTACGCGGGGGACCTTTGTCTCTGTGTGTCGAGGCAGGTACTGCCCCGTGTGCAAGACCCACCGGCAGGCGTCCAAGCAGCTGTCGCTGTGGCGCCTGCCCAACGTGCTCATCGTGCAGCTCAAGCGTTTCTCCTTCCGCAACCTGCTGTGGCGCGACAAGCTCAACAGCATGGTCGCCTTCCCCGTCAGGTGCGGTAGCGTGCGTCTGCGCGCGCGCACACGCGCGCCTGAAGATACCTCCAACACGTCCGCGCTTGCACAGTCGCCGCATAAGTTAGCAAAAGTTCACATCTCACCACCCTGACCTCTGCGCTCTGTAATGCTTGTGACCCCGTGACCCTGTAGGGAGCTGGACCTGAGCGAGTTTGGGGTGCGTGCGACGCGTGGTGGCGGCGGCGGCGGTGGCGGCAGCGGGGACGGTGCCGGTGGGGGCGAGGGCCCTGGGGGGGGCCCCCCACCCGTGTACGACCTGTACGGAGTCATCAACCACTACGGGGGCATGGTGGGGGGGCACTACACGGCCTTCGCGCGCCTGCCACACGCTCACGACACGCGGCACAGCCACATCGGTACGCAGAGAGCGCCGGCACCGTCACGCCGTCACCGGCACTCGCGCACCTCACCAGGACACGCGCACCGCACCCTCGCCAACGTGATCTGCGCAACACCGTCGCACCCCGCTCGCCGCACCCTCGTCACGATCGCGGTAGCGACGCGACACGCTCGCCGCACCTGCACCGCGACCGTCGCCTTGACGGCGGAGCTCTCCGTTTCTGCGCTCGCCCGCCGAGAACCGCACGCGCTTCGGTCGCTCACCGCGCGCGTCCCTCCCCGCGCGCGCCGCTCTCCGCCGTGCAGGCTGGCGGCTGTTTGACGACAGCGCGGTGGCGGAGGTGGACGAGTCGGACGTGGTGACGCGCCACGCCTACGTTCTGCTCTACCGGCGCCGCGACTCCCCCGTGCCGCGTCCGCCCGCGGCGCCCGCCCCGCACGCTGGGGTCGGTAATGCCGGCAATGCCGGCGTCGCCGGCGCCACCAGGGTGAGCGGCTCGCGGGGCTCGGCGGTCGCTCTCGTGCCAGCAACGCGACCCCAGTGTGATATGGATTTGCTGCCCTTGTCACGCCTGTTCAGACTATTGTGTAACTGATGTCACAATGGAGGGATGGATGGACATACAGCAGGCAGGCTTGTGTTGAGTAAACTGCGGTTGTATAACTTTTAAGTCATAATTACGTGAACTTCCACTGATATCAGGTGTTTTACTGTCGCCCCATCCTGGTCCGTCTTATGTTCCCTCTATACCCTGTATCGTGTCCATGTGTGTCTCTCTGGCTTGCTCACTGGTTCGTATTCTGTTCACTCAGTACCCGTGCTCGCGTTTGCGTTGTTTGTTCTCGTAGCGTTTAAGATGTTAATATGGTTTGCGGTATTCAACGTTTTGAGATTCAATTTGCATGAATTCTAAATCTAAAATTATCTTTCTTCTGGAAGAACAGTGAAGTACAAAATCAGGGCAATAAAAATGCTAAATACAATAACAAATCTTGATTAGAAATTGATATCGCGATAGCGTGAAAAGTTATCGTATCGTGAGGCCGACATCACGGCGAATTTATCAAGAGGCTTGCGACCGACTCCAGCGTTTATTAGCTGCATCATCGTTTCTCACCTGACGCGTCTCCTCCGCCTCTGTTCTCAGTTGATGTTCTCGGCTTTTGGCTTAAGCGCATGTTTTGTCAACGTTGCCAAAGCACCTGATTGAGCACGACGGAGGGAGGCGGTCATCGGGAATGTCGAATGACACACGAAGGGGCGAGTGACGCACGGCAGAGCAGTGCTGACGCACAGCGGTGTCGTCGCGGAGGAATGTCGGGTTTCTGGTCGATCGGCGTGAGACCCACGTGTGCGCCGAAAGTGTCACTCCAGGCTGTACCTTGCCGTAGACGGGCAGGGTCCGCTGAGTCAGCGGTTCTTTTCATTTGAAGCTGGGGAATATTCTCATCACTAATATATATAATGGAGCAAGTGTTGTTAGGTATGCGTGTATGAATGTCCGCACTAAGGGTACTCGGTTCGAATCCGAAGCGTAAATTTTATCTGCTCAACACCAAGGCTGTTGTGTCTTATTTCTTCTTTACGTCCCACTTTTAAGCTGCTATTTCAGCTTTAAATCCCCAACTTTGCACTACCCTCCTAAGTACTCCACCTTTATCCAGGAAGAAATCCAGGTCACAGCGGTCACCGTCAGGTTCCCGCGCGTGGTTTCTGATCGGCGCGCGTACCGTTCGCCCCACCGTGTCGCCCGCAGGACGAGTCCCCCGGTGGTGGTGCCGCCGAGCTGGCGTCGCTGTCCTCGGCTGGTGCCAGGCTGCGAGAGCCGCCCGCCCAGCCCGTGGTGCCGGCCTCCCCGCTGGCCTTCACCGACTTGGAGGAGGTGGACTGACGATGCGGCGGCGGCTGCGGCGGTAGCGGTGGTGGTGGACTTTGTTGCCACCTCTTTCCATCGACCACCACTGGACGTTTTTAGCGATGGGGGGGGAAATAAAAAAAGAGTTCATTTAGAATTTACGAGGTCTGCGACAAACGACGGCGAGGGTCGGCTGAGAGCGGGGCGGAGGGGGCGGAGAGTTTAGTGAAAATGCAGCGGAATATTTGGACATCCTCGGTTTTTAATCGACGTATGACAAAATATCCCACCCCCCCCTCCGTTGCAGGCGAGTCACGTCGTGAAGGTCGTTGTTGCTCGGTCGTAGTCCCGTTCCGCGACACAACTCACGACTCCGCGACCCGTGGCTCCCTTGCCTCCCCACACTCCGTTCCTCGCGACGCGAGTTTGTGGAAGGTTCACCCGTCGGTAGCGCGCGCAGGGCCTTCGTTGTGGGAAGTTCGCTTTCTGTTGGGGGTTGCGGCTCGTACAACACCGGTGATGAACGGGTCCCTCACTTTTAATTGAATCTAATGGTTAATTGGTTCTATATACTGGGTTTCTATTGAGTGCAAACATGGTAATAAGTCATTTATCATGGGGTATCTACAGTACAACACATATTACTACTGTAACATATTTGGGGGTGTTAAAGATTAGTACTCCGTTAGGCTGTTTAAGCGCCACACGTTGTCATTTACTGGAGATTGTTACAAACTTGTTTCTTTAGTCCCGAAGGTGACGGAGGGGCGGGGGTTGGCGGCTTGGGATCGGAGGTTGTGCAGTCGCGGTGGGAGGTTGTGGTGGTGCGAGGGTGGATTTCTCTGGTTCAAGCTGGAATCCACAGCAGTTGCACCTAACTCCAGGACCTGTGGACCACCCTGCCGCGCCCCATTCAGCCGTTGTGTAAATGTCAGGCCACATTGGACGGCGTTATTCCGGACGGCCAAAGCGTAGAGGGGGCTCCACGTGTGATTCTCCATCTTCCAATCACCCGGCATGAGTGGTGTGTGTGTGTCAGGAGGAAGCGTGACCGCAGTCCGAGGCGCTAGCCTGCGGTCGGTTTGTCGTGCGTTGCTGTGTTTTTGTGGGGTTATTGGGAGCACGTGGAGAGTCCGTACGCCTTGCTCGCCAACAAAGCAGGTTGGAGCTACGTCCTCCTGCATCATCGCGACATCCAATCTGTTGAGACACTCGCCAGATCACGTGTCTGGTTGGTCGGCTGAGCGCCGCCCACCTCGTCGCTATTTTTGTAACCTCCCGTGACCCCGCCACCCCACCCTCCGGAGAGGGAACCTGGTTGCCTGCGTGTCGTGGTCGCCGTGCGCCCATCGTCGGACGTTGCGCGTTGTCGCGCTTTTAATGCCTTTTTCCACTGCACAACCGAACTGTGCCAGAGCCATGCCAAGCCAGCCAGGGGCAGTTTCAAAAGGCGCCAGTTTTTTGCACTGCAGAAGCCAAGCCAAGGCGGCACAATGGTGTAGCAGATAGTCCTGCCGCCTCACAGCAAGGTCCCAGGTTACATTTTCGGCCTGGATGCCTTTCTGTGTAGAGTTTGCATGCTTTCCCCGTGTCTGCATGGCTTAGTGCCATGCAGACACGGGGGAAGGGTTAGGGTTAGGGATAGGCTGCAGCCTCCGCGATCCAGTACAAGGTTAAGCGGATACTCAGAATCATCATGAGCCATGCCGCCGAATTCACACGCGATGACCGAGTCGAGATGCTGGCAGGCGACGTGATGACGCTATGTTTGAGTTGTACTGGCGGTGCACACAATAAACGGCATCGTCATCTTTGCCCCTGGCTCTGCTTGGCACTGCTTGGCACCACACCAAATTCAGATGTTTTACAAGGCCAGGATTGTCACATTTTGGTTTTGGTTCGACAAACCGCGAGTGGAAAAACCCACCCGTACCGCGACGGCCTTGCACCGGCTCAGCTTGGATGTGTCAGTGGAAAAATGGGTTCAAGCGGAACGATTATAAAAAAAAAAATAACAAACTCACACGGTTTTCTTCGGGGAGTGAGTTTGCACACTTGTTGCACTGCATGTACATTCGTGGATGATAGCGTTAATAATTATGAGAGGTGAAAAATAAGTGACGCCTCCGTTTCCACTTTATGGGAGACGTGTGTGCGTTTGCGTGCCGTGCTTGCGTGGAGGTC
>JAZEWU010000043.1:183318-196463 GCA_036362915.1 Geotria australis | reverse complement strand
CACTCGCGTGTTTGCTGTTTTGTTGATTTCCTTAATCTGTCTGGGGGCGGCACGGTGGCACGTGGTGAGTAGCGCTCCTGCCTCACGGCAAGAAGGCCCTGGGTTCGATACCCGGGCGCCTTTCTGTGTGGACTTGTGTGTTCTCCCCCTGTTTCTGCGTGGGTTTCCTCCGGGTTCTCCGGTTTCCTGCCACAAGTAAAAAATAAACCACTCATTAATTATTTGGCCGATAACATCATAACATATAGGAAGCAGTGTGTGGCAATATGGCGCTGGAAAACCGCCTAGCTGCCTCCTCCGCCTCTCTGCGCTTTCCTCGTGCCTTTGAGTCATTCTCTCGTCGATAAATACCTTCGACATTGAATGAATATGTGCGCGTTATAAATGTAAAATTATTATTATTATTATTTTCGCCGGGTACTCCGATTCCCACGGGAGCCCGGTGACCGACGTGGGTTTGCGGTTGGCACCGTGCGCCGCGCCGTGTGACTGCAAGCGACGGTTATAGAGGAAGCCGCAACACACATCACCGCTCCGTGTTGTTTTCTCTTTGCCACCGAACGTAGCTGCCCGACCACACGACGGCGGCAGATGTAATCAGCTGCTGCTGCTGCTGTTGCTTTTAATAGCAGGGTGCCCCTGTGCCCGCTGGTGGTTCTTTATGTAAACTGTGGCCGCCCGTGTGACGCGTTGCTATTGATACCTGTCACTCGTTCGTAGGCCGTGCCCGCTTCATCCCGGACAGGGTTTGCTGGGGGGCCGGAGCCCATCCCGGCAGACGCAGGGCGCAAGGCCGGGCTGTACCGAGTATGGGGTGCTAGTCCATCGCAGGTCACCTGGGGGAAATTTAATCAGGACAGTTAACGTAGGCAGCGTGTCTTTGGACTGTGGAAGGAAACCGGTGTGCCTGGCGACAACCCACGCAGACACGGGGAGAATATGTAAACGCCACACAGAAAGGTGGCACCTGAGCCGGGAATCGAACCTAGGACCTGCTGTCAGGCGGCAACGCTACTCACTGTGCCACCCTCTCCCCCATATATCTATATCTGTACAAATGTTCTAAAAACCCCTCCAGCCAACCCCCTCACGCCCAAAATCTAAAATTTTCTAAATTTAACATTTGTGGTGACTGGTGGCGCAGCGGTTAGCTATGAACTCGGTGACCTGAGTTCAAATCGGGGCTAACAACGGCGACGAGTGATACTTGAACCGGTCCTGGGCAAGTAATTTTACCGACGACCTATCGCTCGCCATCGCATCATTTCAACAACGTTGGTGGACAGATGTGGCGCAGTGGAAACGTCCGTGCCTCACAGAAAGAATGTCTTGCCCGAGGCAGTTGACTCCCGCCCCGGCACCTTTTTGTGTGAAGTTTGTGTGTTCTCCCCATGTTCTGTGTGGGTTACCTCTGTATTCTCCGGTTTTCCCCCACGACCAACAACGCCCCACTCATTAATTAATTGGCCTATAACATAAATACCTTCGACATCAGACGAACGTGCGTGGCGCGTTATCATTTGTATTTATTATCGTGTTGATGAGCAGGGCTTGTTTGCCAGGCACGGGCTCTGGTCTCGACCCGCCGTGTTGTTGAAGTCGTCGTGTATGCACGACGACTTTGCTGCGAGTTTGCGTTGCTCTCTAACTCGAGGCCACATTCCACCGCCTCGCGCTCTCGCTGTCGAGAGCTCCTGAGAGCGGCCGCGAGGACCCTCGAGTGATCCGCGTGGCGCGACTTCACCCGCACGCACGGCGCCTCGCGTCCCGGCTCCCCCGCGCCCAGCCCGCCTCGACATTCACGTCTCGCTCGGGAACACCGTGCTGCCCTCTCCGGGAATAGCAGAGAATTTGTGGAACTGCCTCGGCGCTGGCGGTGGATCATCGCGCGCCAAAACCGTACCCCGACGGTGCCCCGATCTTACCCAGAAGCGTGGCCCGATCGTCCCCTGATCGTCCCCCGATCGCCGTGTATTATAAGACGTGTATGTTTCAACGTCGCCGCCCGTTCCGTCCGGCGGTGCCGCAATTAGATTCTGGAGCGGGTGCGGCGCGCAGATTACGGCCGCGGTTTGGTGTCGCGCTCACGCGAGGCAGCGTCTGCGGTCGCTCCGTCTGCGGAGATGACGGTTGGCGCTCTGCCCGTTCCGCCAGTCGGTCAGTTTGGACTTAAAGCTGGAAGGAAGCGTTGTGCTTTGTAGCGCTTTTTAACAGTTGTCCGGTGGAAAGGGGTAAGACATTTACAATAGCTCAGGCCACCGGGTGATGTTTAGTCATGACAATTGACCGGGCAGCAACGTGTCCTTGGACTGTGGGAGGAAACTGGAGTATCTAGCAAAAACCCACACGGGCACGGCGAGAACATATAAATTCCGCATAGAAAGGCACTCGAACTAGGCATTGAACCCAGGTTTTTCTTGCTGTGAGGCGGCAGCGCTACTGACCGCGCCGCCAGCCAGCAGGGCAGCGTGTCGCCGATAGCGTGCACGGCGCTCCCATCTTAGTTCCGTCCAGCGCCTTGGGACCTCTGGGTGAAAGGCGCTACGAGTATATAAATACAATGTATTATTAATTATTATCATCGATGTTATCGACCAAATGACGGTTGCCTATAATATATTCATGCCGGCATACAGTATAAGCAACGGCTCTTGATGATGATAATCGTTAACAAAAATATTTATCTCAAACAGCTGCACTGAGGCTCCAGACTTTCTGAAAGGTCACATTTATCACTCCCAAATTTCCACTCACCGCTCAACTGACACACACCGCTCGCACTCGCCAAATTCTCACCGCTCACGAGAATTCTGACTCTCACCAGACACTCCGCTCTCGCTCAGTCTCAGCGGTGTACACGCGTGTAACACGGGACCGTGCCGCCCGGCTAGTGGGTACTTGCTGGGCAGCCCGGTCCTGAGGTTGGGACCTCGCCGAACCGACGTAAATGTAACCGTCGGTCGGCCGGCGATGAGTGCGGGCGGCACAACCGCACCGGCGGCTCGCGGGACAGAGGCCCGGTTTCCCCATTTTTTCCCGGTTGTTTGTGCCGGTGACCCCCGGTGACCCCCGCCGCCCCGTGTCGGCGACGCGCGCTCTCCACGCGACGGCGCCCCCGTCTCGGAGCGACGGCGGGCGGCGAGCGCCGCTGTCCGCTGGCCGCGCTGAGTAATTACGTAACAGGCTGGCGTTACGCGTTCGCAACATCTTACGAAACGCGGCTTGTGTAACGCGACCGGCCGCAACTGACGCGGCGCATTCCGCATTCCGGCTGGGCGAGGAAAACCGCACGCCAGCCCCTCGCTCGGTTTGTGTCGACGCTGGACGAAACCGTTGAGCTGTGCGGCTATTGTTTTTTAAACAGTTGTCCGGCGGGGAGGGGTAAGGAAGTTACAATGTCTCGGGGCCACCGGGGGCAGTTTAGTAAGCACTATTAACCCAGGCATCAGCAGCGTGTCTTTGGACTGTGGGAGACCTCTGGCCAGCGAGAGCAGCTCCGTGCTGACCGAGCGCGGTCGCACTAAGGTGCTTGTTTCTCCGCGCACCGATTTGATCGGCTCCAAGCCGAGAGAACAGCCTCCAGCCGATTGGCGAGGTGCTCTGCAGGGTTGTCACTTGACACGACCAGCCAATAGGAACTCTGAAAGAACGTGTCCCGACTGCCACGTCATATCTACCACCTCGAATGACTCGATTGGCGTCGCGCACGGCGGCATCGTCCCTACCGCGAAACCAGCGCGGGCCGCGTCCGCGCAACCCGGCGGCGCCTCCCTCCGTCGCCGCCTCGCGCTGCGGGAACCGCGCGAATACCAAACGTGCTTAACCCGTTCTCTCCGCGTCGGTCGCGTGCGCGCGCAGCGTTGGCCGAACACGACGCGCCGTTGAAGCGAACTCTCCACGACTACGACGTGCGGATCCGCGATGGCGCTGAGCGACGGGGCGCCACCGCGGCGCGAGCCGGGAGGGTGGTCCCTGGAGGGGGGCGCGGGGGGGGGCCCGTCGCGCCACCCGATGAGCCAGGCGGACCTGGAGGGGCTGGCGATCCGGGCGGAGCACCCGCCAGCCACGCTGCGCCAGCGCCTCTTCTCCTGCGTCCAGTGAGTGGCGGCGCCGTGCCGGGCGTCGCGGCCGGGACGACGGCCGGTCCGTCGCTCCGCCGGTCCGTCGCGCGACATCCGGGGCAATTTAATCAACGGGGCAGTTATCCTAGGGAGCGCCGTGTTTTTGGGCCGCACAGATGAGCCCCCGAGCCTGTGTGCCCGCACGTGCGTACCTGGTCCGCTGTGTAAACATCGCCACTAGGGCGACAGAGGCGTGGTGCTGGCCACCCACCCCTTCGTGTGCCGTGTCGACCTTCATAGGTGCTCGCTAACGGCGCTTGACCCTACAGTCTGTTAAGGCCATACGGGGGATCTTTGTTGTTTGTGTGCGTGCGGTGCAGCTGCTCGCGCGCGGATCTGAGCGCGCGGATGAAGCTCGCGTTCCCCGTGCTCGCGTGGCTCCCGCGATACCGCCTCCGCGACTGGTTCCTCGGCGACATCTTTGCCGGCATCAGCACCGGCGTCATCCACTTACCGCAGGGTGCGCCGCCACGCTCGCCCCACTCCCCCGCTCGCCCGCTGACTGCCGCCGCCGTCATCCGGGTCCCTCCTCCCTCCTCAGCTGCCCTTCAGTGATTGGCTGCCTTATCAGCGACGCGTCTTCATTTGAGACATTCACTGACGTGAGAACGGATCTCGAGCCGCTCCTTTGGGATTGCCGCGTCGAGCGAAGGAGAGAGGAGGAACGCTCGACGCGGCTACCCCGACAGAACGGCTCTTGAGAACGATTCTGATACATCGAGCTGTGAAAGCCGACATTGAGATCTTCCATGTGCCTCTCTTCATCTTTAGCGTTCTCTCAGCACTTGTGCCAACAGCGTGTTAAGGCCATGTGGGTGATCTTTGTGATGTTTCAGGAATGGCCTATGCTCTGCTGGCCGGAGTGCCTCCCATCTACGGCCTCTACGCCTCCTTCTACCCAATGCTCGTCTACTTCTTCCTCGGAACATCTCACCACATCTCCATTGGTGAGGACGGAAACAAGGCCAGGAGTTCACAGCGCCGAGCTTCCGGGTTCGATCCCCGGCTCGGGTGCCTTTCTGTGTGGAGTTTGCGTGTTCTCCCCGTGGTCGCGTGGCTTTTCGCCGGGTACCCCAGATTCCTCCCATAGCTCAAAAAACACTATTTGGTCTATAATATCTTAATATCTAGAGGACATGGAGTCTCCCGGACAGACGTGCGTACCAATACGAGCACGGGAGCGATATCGCAGTGCTCGGCACGCCGTGCTACAAACTCAATTTCCTAGATCGGTGGCGGATGTCATCACGACTGATCCTCGCCGTCCCCGAGGTCAACTCGGCCTTTAGTGAGCACTGATGTGCGGTATAAACCTCCCTGACGGTGAGACAAAGGCGGGCGGGCACGGTGCCAACCAGGCCGCCACCCCGCCCGTCCATTTTCCGTGCCGGCCTTGATAAGCGCTCGCCTAGAACGATCGCCGCGACAGCCCGCCGAGACCGCGCGGGGGATCCGGCGTCATTGTGCGACGCGTCGCCCGCGGCGCAGGCACGTTCGCGGTGCTCAGCGTGATGGTGGGCGACGTGACGGAGCGCCTGGCGCCTGACGAGGACTTCCTGCTGCCGCCGTCAAACTGGACGGGCGACAACAACGCGACGCTGGGCAGCGTGCGGCTCCCGCTGGAGGACATCGACGTGGTGGCGCGCGACCAGGCGCGCGTCTCCGTCGCCATCGCCGTCACCTTCCTCTGCGGCATCTTCCAGGTGTGGCCCCGCGCTCTCTCGGCCTGTCCTCCAGGGGCCCTCTTAGAGACCGGTGTGGCAGTCTGCTGTCTCTGACGGTGTGTGTCATTCTCTTGTCTGCCAGTCTGTCGTCTAATGACCCTGTCAGAGACTGCTCTCAGGCTCTGGCGTAGAGGCCTTGTTAGAGACCGGTGTGTCAGTGTAATGTCTGGAGACCTCGTCGGTCTAACCGCCCCCCCCCGTCGCCGCAGCTGCTTCTGGGCATGCTGCGGTTCGGCGTGGTGGCGACGTACCTGTCGGAGCCCATGGTGCGCGGCTTCACCACGGCGTGCTCCATGCACGTGTGCGTCACGCAGTTCAAGTACATGTTCGGCGTCAGCGTGTCGCGCTACAGCGGCCCGCTCGCCGTCATATATGTGAGTAGGCGTGCGTGCGTGCGTGGGCATAGGCGTGTGTTTGTAAGTGGCGGCCGGGCGTGGTGCTGGCCACTCACCCCGTCGTGTGCCGTGCTGGTCTTTATAGTTGCCCACGAACAGGGCTTAATAATTTACGGATATGTCAGTGAGTCGGTCGGTTTTGATAATGGATGGATGGAACCGTTGAGCTGTGCAGCTCTTTGTACAGTTGTCCGGTGAGTTTCAACATGCCGGGGCACCGTGGGCAATTTAGTCAGCAGCACGATTACCCTCGGCGGCATGTCTTTTAATAACTGTGGCGTAAAACCCACGCGGACACGGGGAGAACATCAAAAAGCCACCCGAGCCAGGAATCCAACCCAAGGACTTCTTGCTGCACTACGCGCCGCTATGCCTCAGTGCACCGAGTGTTTTTTTATTCACGGGAGGAAGCGGGCCGTTGTCACCGCACCGCGCTCGCCCCCCACGCCAACCTGCCACGCTGTGTGTGTGCGGGGGACGCGTGGCGCGCAGACGTCGGTGGAGTTCTGCACCCGCCTGGGCCAAACCAACCTGGTGTCGCTGCTGCTCTGCGTCATCTGCACCGTGAGCCTGGCCGGGAGCAAGGAGCTGGGCGACCGCTACCGCCACCGCCTGCCCGCACCCATCCCGCTGGAGCTCATCCTGGTACGGGGGTCGCCGGCGGGGCCTACCAGGATAGCGCAGCCGACCCCTAGCCACCCCACCTGCTGCGGTGTCGCACGCGCGCGCCGGGC
This sequence comes from Geotria australis, assembly GCA_036362915.1. Taxonomy (NCBI): domain Eukaryota; kingdom Metazoa; phylum Chordata; class Hyperoartia; order Petromyzontiformes; family Geotriidae; genus Geotria; species Geotria australis. The sequence continues at coordinate 189,489 of JAZEWU010000043.1, read as the reverse complement.
GGGTTGCGTAGCGGTTAGCGCGTCGCACCGCGAATTGTCTCGAGTGGTCCTGGGCCTCGGCCGAGGGAGTCTCGAATGAGAACTGGGTGCGGTGCGTAAACGGAGCCCGCTCGCGAGACGAAGGTGGCCAGGCGTTATGCTGGCCACCCACCCAATCTTTTGCTGTGCTGGCTGTAATTAGGTGCTACGCGCTAACAGCGCTCGCCCCGACAGTCTGTTAGCGCTGTACGGGGGGATCATTCTCGGTGTCGGGCTTTACGTTCCGAACACGTACGATGCACGTTGGGGGCGAAACGTCGGAAAGTAGAGAGCAGTTGTCAGCGAGAGTCGGGAGCGTGCCGACTCTCGCGGAGGGCGGCGCGCTGCCCGGCGTCGCTCACGCGTCCCGCGTCCGGTCGCGTGGCCTAGGTCATCCTGGCGACGCTCGCGTCCAGCGGCCTGGAGCTCAACGAGAAGCACGCGGTGGACATCATCGGCGACATCCCCACGGGGTGCGTACACGCGCACACAACACGCGTGTGGCCCCCTGCTCGCGTCTGGGCTAGCGCGGGCGGTGGTGCGTCTGTTGTCTCGATCGACCCTTGGCACCTGCGTCCGTCATGTGCCCTCCTGCCAGGAGCGAGCCTCGGATACTTTGCGTGACTTCGGCGTACACCCAGCCTGGCGCGAGCGTAGTGGTGACGTCGCGCCGCCGCTTATTTGCGAGCGGCGGTGCTGTTGTAAGCGTGTACGGGGAGCGGTAGTGTAAGCGGTTAGCGCGCTGCCCTACGAACCCAGCAATGGCCCCAATATTCTGTGTTAGAGGCAATGGTGAAAGCTGGTACGGTCCGGTGCACTGTACCGATGAGAAAGTGGCCGACGCCTTCAGTAGAGTACAGGTGGGACGGCGGGTAGCCATACGACCTTGCAGGTGAGAAATGTTAATTATTTTAACCCCCGGTTCGAGACTGCAGGGGGGATCGTGGTGTTTGCGAGTCTGCACGTTGCGTTTACATGTGTGTGTGTTTACGTGCGCGCGATTGTGTCCCGTCGTGCCGGCAGCCTGAAGCCGCCGGTTGCCCCGCCGTTCGCGCTGTTTGGGAAGGTGGTGGTGGACGCCATCACCTTGGCCATCGTTGGGTTCTCCATCGCCATCTCCATGGGCAAGACGTTCGCGCTCAAACACGGGTACAACATTGACAGCAACCAGGTGAGCGGCGCTCGCCACCAGCACTACACCCTCCTATAGTGCGCCGTACGTCTGTGCATCTATCCACCTGCGTTCGTTGTAGGTGCCTGTGTAGCTGCTGCTCTCTAACAGCACCTGACCCTACAGGCTGTTAAGGCTACACGTGGGATCTCTGTCTGTGTGGGTGCCTGTAGGAGCTGGTGGCCATCGGGCTGAGTAACATATTCGGGTCGGTCTTCCACTCGTTCGCCATCAGCTGCGCCATGTCGCGGAGCCTGGTGCAGGATGCGACTGGGGGTCAAACGCAGGTCAGTCGCCTCCTTATCACTCCTCTGTAGCTACTGGCACCGTGGTTACGGTCCCCAGGGGGCTCCACCCGTCGATCCCTCCTCCGCCCGTGTTGACGTCTCGTCCACAACCACACTGTTTCGAAGCCAAGCTGAAAGACAACGATGTCCAGAAGCTAGCCATCGTGCTTCGAAGAATCGCAAAGAAGAAGAAGAACCGCTACGCAACACTACAGGTCACTGACTCGCCTGCACACTCACTCGCTCACCCACACGACTACTCATACATTCACTCACTCAAAAAAAGACAAAGATCCCCCGTATAGCCTTAACAGACTGTTGGGGCAAGTGCCGTTAGCGAGCCTTTATGAAGGTCGACACGGCACACGAGGGGGTGGGTGACCAGCACCACGCCCGGCCGCCTTAATCACTCACACTCGCCCACTCACCATACTGTGTTAAACCAACACACTACAGTACAGGGCACAACAACACACTTGCTCACCCACTCAAACACTCACTCGCTCACCTACTCACCCTCTCACTCACGCACTGAAGGTCACAAGCCTTCCCTCGCACTGCTGCTCTGACATTCCTCCCGTCGTCTGTTTCCACTAGCTCCCGTAATCACGGTAACCTCTTCAATCAAGACACGTGGTTAACTTTTGTATATTAAAACTTGAATAGTGCCGTTGGTTACCGGACCCTCGGTGTCGCACACACTCATCCTCTCTCCTCCGCGCAGGTGGCGGGTCTGGTGTCGGCCATATTGGTGCTCATCGTAATCCTGGCCATCAGCAGCCTCTTCCGTCCGCTGCCCAGGGTAAGGTCGCGCTCCCTACGACCACAGGCGGCGTGGCGCGTGCGCGGGAGGCCGGGCCGCACCTTGGCCGCACCTAGGCTGCCGACCGACCCGTACGGACGCCCGTTTCTCCACGCACTTCGGTCGTTTGCCACACGTGACAAAGTCGGCCGAGCGCGGTGCCGACCGCCCACCGCTGGTGTGCCGTGACGGCCTTCAAAAGTGCTGCTCGCTCGCGGCACTCGGCCCGACAGTGGGTTGAGGCTACGCGGGCGATCTCCGCGTTCGTCGGCGCGTGCACCGCTGACGGCGCCTGTGTGTGCGTGCGGGCGGCAGGCGGCGCTGGCGGCCGTGGTTCTCGTCAACCTCAAGGGGATGTTCAAGCAGTTTGCCGACGTCCCCGAACTGTGGAGAACCTGCCGCATCGACCTGGTGAGTGGCGCCGTCGGCGGCCCGCCCGGGGGAGGGGGTCCTCCCCACGTAGCCGGAGTCGAACCCAGCGCTAGACGGGTACGCGGTGAGGCCGCGTCGTCGGTGTCGACAGGACGGAGACAAAGGCGGCCGAGCGAGCGAGCGCGTCTCCTACCGCCACCTGTCCGCATCGTCGTCTATTCACCGGTGTTTGTCTTGCGACGAGCGTGTGTTTGTGTAAGCGGGGTGTGTGGCTGGGTACATTGACGATCGCTTGTATCTATTCACGCGGCACAGGCTGTACCGTGTGCGCGTCAGCGTGGGGAGCGGCGGTGTAGCGGTTAGCGCGATAGACGATGACTTGGGCCACCCACCCCTTCGTGTGTCGCACCGGTCTTCATAGGTGCTGCTCGCTAACAGCACTTGACCGTGCAGCTTGTTAAAGCTATATGGGGGATCTTTGTTGCTTGCGCGCGGCGGTGATTAACGGACTCCCACGTGACACTACGAGTCATCCGATCCGAGTTCGGTTCCCGGCAGTGGTGTCCAACGGCACCTGCAGCAGCCAATCATGATCCGGCCCGTGCGGCCTCCCCCAGGGCGCTTCGGGGAAAGCTGCTCACCCAGAGCGCTGGCCACGTGGGTGAGAGGTCAGAGCTGGCGCACTCGGATCCTGGGTCCAAGTCCAACCGGCAGGCCGTGCCACGTTAATGTTCTTGGCCCGGTACAAGGCAATCCATCGCACAGTATCAAAGCCGGTTCGGCACTCGCATTGGCTCGATTCCATTTGGCTGAATCCCAGCTCTGGGAGTTTAACCGTCAGTTTACGAGCCGTCAGTTTACGCCCTCTGGCGTGAGGCCTAGAGTTCGCTTCATGGCCACCTCTGAAATTACTTTAAAGACAGTTTAGAGTGGGGACAGTGTAGCCGCCCTACGGGCTATCTTGTCCCAAGCGTGTAACACGTTTTTCTGTCTATCAGCAATGGGGATACAAAAGCGGCCGGGTGCGGTGCTGGCCACACCGCCCTTTTGCGAGCTGCCGCAGCCTCCGCAGCTGCTGCCAAAGAGCGTGTGGCCCCGCTGGCGCGCGTGGATAGCGAGCAGGTGTCTCCTGTGCGTCACAGGCCATGTGGCTGGTGACCTTCTGGGCGTCCATGCTGCTGGGGCTGGACCTGGGCCTCGCCGTCGCCGTCTCCTTCGCTCTGCTCAGTGTCGTCATCCGCACGCAGACGTGAGTGCCGGCGACACCCCCCCCCCCNACTTTTCCCCCCACCCCCCGACCTCAACCCCCACCCCACCGCGCGTGGGCATCACGGTGGCAGGCTGCGGCACGCGCGCATGGCGCCGCGGGTCGGGCCGATGACACGGTGTGGGGACGGCGGCGGCGGCGGTAGGGCTCGTGATGGCGAGCGCTGGTTGCGCTTCTCGACCAACACCACACCCGTCGCCGGCGTCATCGTCGTCATCACGAGCACCACCGATCATCAGCGTGGCTGCCTTGCCCCGTGCTCTAGAACAGCGGTTCTCAGTCTTTCGCACTTCAAGGCCCGCTTGGCCCAATCGGTCCTGGTCTCCACGGACCGCTAGGCGGTCCTGTGCCGCACGGACACGTGAACCGGTGTCGCCGTCGGCGCGTGCCGTCGTGACGGTGCGACGTGTTTGTGTTGTCGCGTCCCCACCCCACCACGACCCTCCTAGGCCCAAGTACTCGATCCTGGGCAAAATCCCCAACACCGACATCTACGTGGATCTCAAAGACTACTCAGAGGTGAGGAAGCGGGCGTGCGCTGGCGGCACGACCGCGTAAGTGGCTCGACACCGCAGACGGTGGGCGAGGCCCGGGACAGGGTGTCTGTGCTGCGGTAACATACGTGCCTCACAGATAGGAGGTCCTGCCCGGAGCAGTTCGATTCCTGCCTCGGGCACCTTTGTGTGTGGAGTTTGTACTCTGCCCCTGTTCTGCGTGTGTTTCCTCCGGCTTTCTCCCAATAGCTAAAGAAATACTCACGCATGAATTGGAAGATATCATAATACAGTACTACCCCGCTTTACGTCAAATTCGCCTTTACTCCACTTTTCTAGAGTAAATTTCAGTTCTGCGAACGTCATTACGTCCGACGTTACGTCACTCATCAACGTCACCCACGTCATAAAAAATATGACTAAAATGTGTTTTTAGTGTTCTTTAAAGTTTAGCGATAGCTATATTCGGTGTTTGTCCTCATTTTAAGGCATTACATCCGGTTTACGTAAAAACCGGGTTACCTCACGGATTTTGGAATCAATTAATGACGTAGGGCGGGGTATGACTATGTAGGACGCAGTGTCTGGCGGGTTGCTCTTCATAGCTGTGCCTATCCCAAAAGAACGTCTACGGAGAGCAATTACCAATAACGATTATTGTTATTCGGGTATCTGCGGAGCGGTGACTGTGACGCATGTGTGCCGCGTGTGTGCCGCACGTGCCAGGCCGAGGAGATTCCCGGCATCCGGATCTTCCAGACGAACGCGTCGCTATACTTCGCCAACATGGACATGTACACGGAGGCGCTCATCAGCAAGGTGAGGCCGCCGGCCGGCCGTTTTCACTTCCGTACGTCATTCGGCAATTTTTAGAAATTACGTGACCGGTTGGGCTCGGCGGCGAGAGTTGCTGAGCCGATACAGCCGAGGGCCTGGGTTTGAATCCGTGTTCTCCCAGTGTCCACGTGGCTTTTTTCCGGGTCCTCCGGTTGTCCCCAGTGCCCTGAGATGTTGTAACTTGCGTACCCTTCCCAGCTGGACAACTGTTAGAAAGAGCTACACGGCTAAGCGGTTCCCCCCAGCTTAACTACAAACTGACCGACCGTCTATGGGTAGCTGTGGGTAGCCGACTCACCGTGCCGCGGCCGTGTGTGGCCGTGTTGCCGCGCGCAGACCGGTCTGGACGCCCGCTCGCTCATCGCCGTGCGCAAGAAGTTCCTGGCGCACCAGCAGCGCTTGGAGCGCAAGCGGCGCCGTGAGGCGGGGTCGGAGGGCAAGAGCGCCACGCTGCGCCTGGTGAGGGCACCGCACAGCAGGCTGTGTGTGGTGGTGTGTGTGTGTGTGTGTGTTTGGAGGTGTGTGAGTACCTAGTGCGGTGTGTAAACATCGCCACTAGGGAGACAAAGGCGGCCGGGCGTGGTGCTGGTCGCCCACCCCCTCGTGTGCCGTGTCGACCTTCATAGGTGCTCGCTAACAGCACTTGTCCCTACAGTCTGTTAAGGCTATATAGGGGATCTTTGTCTTTGTGTGTGAGGAGGTATGTGTGTGTGCCACCCCCTCGTGTGCCGTGTCGACCTTCATAGGTGCTCGCTAACGGCACTTGACCCTACAGTCTGTTAAGGATATACGGGGGTCTTTGTCTTTGTCTGCGTGGCGGGGTGTGTGGGGAGCGGTAGGCCAGTGGTTAGCGCACTGAGCTACGAATCTGGCGACCCGAGTTCGAATCCCGCTCACGGACAACACCAGTGACGATTTTCTGA
>JAZEWU010000043.1:166874-183226 GCA_036362915.1 Geotria australis | reverse complement strand
GGTGCTCGCTAACGGCACTTGCCCCAACAGTCTGTTAAGGCTATACGGGGGTATTTGTCTTTGTGGGTGAGATAGGCCTTGTTTGCAAGGGTGACCTGGGCCATCCGTAAGACAAAGTTAAATTTTGTGCCACTGCAAATGTAACGTAAGACTGTGGCGGTGAGGCTCGGTTAGGCTGTGACAGCGTGGTGAGACTGGCGGTGCAGTGATACTGGTGGTGATGCTGTGGCGGCATGGCGAGGCTGCGGCACGAGGCTCGGTGAGGCTTGTGGCGGTGATGCCGTGGCGGTGTGGAGAGGCTGTACCGTGAGCGCGGCGCGCTGTGGCGGTGCCCGCAGGACGGCGCGGAAGCGGGGCAGGTGGTGCTCCCGCTCGACGAGCAGCACGGCGCCGGCACGCCGTCCGGGTACCGCTTCCTCGTGCTCGACTTCGGCGCCGTCACCTTCGTCGACACGCCCGGGGTCAAGATGCTCAAGAGGGTGAGTCCGTGAGCGCGTGCGAGCGACGGCCAGTGTGCGCGAGCCACCAACCCTCACAGTAATAATTATCGCGTTTATGTACACCAGTAACCCCTTTCACTCGGCGGTATCGAGGCGCTGCAGGAAACCGCAGAAAAGTGAGGGGGGAGGCAGCCTAGCGGTCAGCCGGAGCCAACCCGCCAGACGCATGGCGTACTATATATATTACAATGTTATCAGCCAATTAATGGGTTATTTTTAGTTGTGGGAGGAAACCAAAGAACCCGGAGGAAACCCACGCATTAACAGGGGGAGAGAACACACAAACTCCACACACAAAGGAGCTTGAGGTGTGAATCAAACCGCCTCGGGCAGACCTTCCTACTGCGAGAAGCGGATGTTACCGCTGCGCGGCCACCCTGCCGTGCCGGTGATGCGACGGTGACGCGGGTGTTGATGCTTCCCTTGCAGATATTCCGAGAGCACAAGGAGGTCGGGGTGCAGGTGTGCCTGGCCGGCTGTCGAGGTACGTCGCGTGTTGCTCCCTCGATGGCCACCTGTGGGTCGCACACACCACTAACCGTAATTAGCAGCTTACCGCTCAATGTGGATTCGTCTGTGGGAGGAAACCAGAGGACCTGGCGAAAACACACGCTGACAGGGAGAAAACTGACAAACCCCACATAGGCAGCACCCGAGGTAGGAATCTCACCCTGGACCTTGTTGCTGCGAGACGCGCGTTACCACAGCGCCACCAGGTGGCCAGCAAACGCCTCGCATACTTGGGACATCCAGTGCTTTGGCTGTATCGGTTGTGGAACGTGCCGAGTTGTGAGCGGTAATTGATTTTTAGGCCGCCTAAGACACGTTACACTTCCAGACAGAGTAAGTGGTCATGCGTACCAGCGCTCGCTCACAGCGCTTGCCCCATCGGTCCGTTAAGACTCCACAGGGGACGTGTGTGTGCGGACACAGGGGTGGTGGTGACGCAGCTGGAGCGGGCCGGCTTCCTGAGCGGGCCCTCCAGCAAGGCCCAGCTCTTCCTGAGCGTGCCGGACGCGGTGGCCTACTGCCAGCGCCAGGACGCGCTGCACAGGCGCTCGCTGCTCGCCACGCCGCCCAGCGGCACGCCCAACAGCACGCCCAACAGCACGGCCGACGGCACGGTGAGCCCCGCGCGGGCACGGGCGGCGCGCGCCGCGGGCGGCACCGACACCGCGCCGCGCGGGCGCTATACGCAGACGATTAAACGAGGGCCGATGTTGCTGCAGGAGGACAAGCTCGTGCATCCCCTGGAGAACGGAAGCTGCCACCCGGACCCCAGGAGCCCCACCCTCATGGTGAGTCGTCACCCGGTCCCGTCGCCGCTCGGCGTCGCGGTGGGTCGCGCGCTCCGTTAACGTGCGCGCGGGCGGCACCTCCGTCTGCGCGGCGCCGTTCCGCGTGCGCGGACCTTGTCACCGTGTTTCGTGCAAGTCCGTTAATTCGTTTGTTAGCTCCACCCGCTTAATCCTGTCGAGGGTCGCGGTGAGCCGGAGCCTATCCCGGCAGACACGGTGCGAGGCAGGGATATACCCAGAATGAGACGCCGATCCATCACAGGGACCGTAGGAGGAAATTGGAGAACCCGGCAAAAACCTACGCGACACGGGGAGATCATGCAGGCTCCGTGCAGAAAGGCGCCGCCGTGTAAACCTGGGCCCTCAAAGTCATCTCTGGACGTCGGTTGCCTCAAGGGGTTGCCTCAAGGGGTTTTCCACGCCTCCGAATCAACGGGTGCAACGTGCCCGGAGAAAATGCGCGCGATACAAAAGTAGATTATTATTATTATATTATTAATAATGGCCGTGGTGGGGTCGCAGCCGCGCGGTCGAGTTGCGACGCGAGTGCCGCGTGCGGTGGGCCTCGCGGTGACGTCGTTGACCCCGTGACGACACCCCCAGGACCTGACTCCGGGGGTTGGGCTGCCCTGGCCCGAGCCGGGCGGGTCACAGGAGGACTTTGCGGTCATCGAGGAGCAGTGAGACCCGCGGTCGGTCGCCTTCGTAGACTTGCTTCCCTGTGGCGGTCACACAATCTCCGGTGTGGTGGTGGTGGTGATTTTGTCGGTGTTGTGGTCGTACAATCTATGGTGGTTGGCACAGGGGTTGGTGGTGGTGGTGGTGATGGTGATTTTGTCGGTGTGTTGTCATTTAATCTATGGTGGTCGGTGGTGTTGGTGGCGATTTTGAGCGATCAAGGTGAGTGGGTGGTGATTGGTGGAGGGAAACCGATTAAGAGTGTTTCACATGGGATTAAGGAACACGTCGCGGTGATTGTAATGACAACTTTAATTCGATAATAAATGACTATCGATGTTGGTGGCGTGCGTAACGCCGAGCGTAATCCGAGCAATAAATTCGATTCGATCCAAAACCCAAACAACTGCACGCTCGGGCCTTCCTCTGCCCTCAGGCGACGCCGATGCCCAGCATCGTCGTCATCGTTGTCTTCATGCCGTGTCCATCACACCAACGTGGCCAGTTCAGTGAGGACCATGTTCGGGGGGCGTAGACACCCCCCCCAGCAATGGTCACTGTCGCTGCTTGAATCTGACACGTGACACAGTTGCCCAGATACGCAGTCACGCGGTAAGCCAGTGCCAACATTTTCCAAAACACTCCGTTCTCTACCTATTAAAATGTTATCGGCGCAACAATTCAATTATTTTTTTTTACAATGGAAAGAAACCGGGGTGTCCGGTGCAAACCCACACGGACACGGAGCGAACGCTAAAACTCCACACGGAAAGGCACCCGAGCCGGGATTCGAACCGGGGCGCTTCCGGCCGCAAGGCGGCCCGCCGCCGTGCCGCTCTGACCCCGGCGTGTCCGCATGTCCTCGCGCGCAGGTCATCGAAAACACCAAGATGTGAGGCGCGCGGCGCCACGGAGGGGAGGCCGGCGCCGCCCTCGCGGCGGTGGGCACGGTGCCCTCCTGGGGGGGCACGGGCGAGGAGAGCTAGCCGCGTCGACTCCCCATGGCCCGCACGGCCCGCCCGGCCCGCTCGGCGCAGCGAGCGGAGGTGGAGTCCCCACAGCGGAGAACCGCGGCGTCGCGGACAGAGATCGACGCCGAGAGGAACAAATTTCTGGAAATATGCAGCGGCTTCATCGGGCCGCACGACTCTTGAGATTTTGACGCCGTGATTCATGTGCAATTGATTTGGTCGCATCTTGATTTTCTTTCGTCCTGAGCTGCGGTGATTCCGAGGACAGGAAAAACTTTTATATATTTGAATGTTTATATATATACAGATAAGTACATATATTTAAGAAAAAGGAAAAAAACTATGTCTCGTAAGGAGACTTAAAAAAAATAGCGTATTTGAGTCGGTTGTTTCGGAGACGTCACTGTCGTTCAAATGTCGCCGCCCGGCGGGTCGGCGACTCGCTGCTGCGCGGTCGCCGCGAGACCATCCCGGGTCACGGCGACCGGCGTCGGTCACCATTTCATACCGCAGCACTTTCGCGCGATGGGGTCTCCTCGCGTCACGTGCGGAAGGGAGGCTCCGGCGACGTGTGGTTGCAACATTTCACCGGAAAAAACACGAGCGTCATTGAAGGCGGTTGGACGTCGACGGCTTAGAACCATAGCTGTAGCCAAAAAGCCTCCAGGGCAGTGGTTCTCAACCTTCTGCACCTCAAGGCCCACTTGGCCCGGTCTGGTCTCCACGGACCACTAGCTGGCGCCCGCGGCCCTCTAACGGGTCGCGACCCCACCGGTTGAGCACGGCGTCTCCGGGGCGATCGCCCACGTGACGGGAGCTACGCGAGAGGGTTCGCTCTCGGCGGATGGCGCCGTGTGGTTTGGCGACGGTGTGTTACGAGCGGTCGCCGTCGAGGGGTCGGTGGGTCGCGTGGGGATGGCGCCTCGTCGCGGCGTTGTAGCTGCCCAGCGTCTGGGCGTCGTGCGCGTGTGGCTCCACGAGGGGCACCGCGGTCTCTGCATCAGAGTTTGAATCGCACCGCGTGTCGCGCGCTCTTCCGCCGTCCGGACAAGCGAATCACCCGAAGCCTGGGCCAAACTGGAAACAATCACTTTCTCGGGGCGTGCGAGGGTTTTCTGGGTAACGATGAGACGCGGTTTTTTTTTAACGTTAAATGATCTGAGCGAGCGATGAACTTGTTTGTGTGTATTAAAACAGGCATCGCGCAACATTTTTTTCCGGGAAGTCTTCCGTATGTTTTTCCGCTCGATTGGAATCACGACCACTGAGAATCCCTCAACGAGCAGTGGACGAGCTCACGGCTCGATGTGTGAGAATCGCTCTTTGACGCACGGTGTTCGCTCCGTGTCCAAGGTATTCGTCCGAAGAGAAGTGTGAGGAAACTGCAGAGAGGCGCGTGGAAGGCAACCACGCGGTTAGCCGGGGCCAACAATTTGCCATTTCTATTATGATGTTATCGGCCAATTAATTAATGAGGAAACCAGAGAACCCGGACGAAACCCTCGCAGAACAGGGGGACAACACGCAAACTGCGAGCTGCGTTTTTGTAACGGCGGCGACGTCGCTCCCCACCAACCCGTCGCGATGTTCCACCTCCCGCGTCGGAGCTACGACCCGACTTCTAACGAAGCATCCAACGTGGGACACGAAACGTCGATAGAGCGGCAATTCAGGGCGATCCTCACAGGTCGAGCCGCGTGACCGACCTCGACACGAGCAATCGCTGTTCTCGTGACCCTACAGCACATTTCGCCGACTGTGGGGGGAAAAGTGTGTGGCACACACACACCCATTGTCGGCCCCAACATCACAACGCCGCTTTGTTTTGACTTCGTTAGCGAAAGGAAGCTTTGAGTGCAGGCCGCACGGCACACGGGCTGAACGTTTCCACCGACGCCGCTTCGCCAGTGGCTGCGGGGCGGCGCTGTCGTTGCCAGCCGTGGTGCTCGCGGCAAAATCTGTGAGCGGCTGATTGGGTAGGTAGCTCGGTGTGTGAGCGGACACGTGTGTTGGTGCACGGGTAGGCGAGAGGACGCTAGATGGGTCTTCGCCACCGGGCAAGTGGAGGCAGTCGCCCTCCAGCAACAACAGAGGGCGGATGAGCGACGCTCGCAACAAGGAGCGGAGCGCCGGGCAGATAAAACTCGGCGAGTTGGCACAGTGGGGAGCACAGGTGGTGGCCCGGCCTGTCGTCTCAGTCAGCCCATAGCACTCGGATCTGTCCGATGACCTGAAAGCGAGCCTCCAACAATTCACTTGGCTTCAGTGTGCACCTGGCCTGGCACAAGCGCCGTGGTGACGTCACCGCCACCTAGCGGTGAATGGTGGTTGATGTGGGTCGCTCCGTAGCTCGGAGCGACCTACATTCGGAAGACCACGAGTTCAAATCCCGGTCGGGGCTCGGCCAGCGGGAACCAATTGTGTGAAGTCAACGGCGGTTGTCCTCGACACGCCCCGGCCACAGGAACGAGGAATTTCTACCGTCGCGCTCCTTCGTGTGCTCGGGGAGTGGGGCCCGCGGGCGGTCAGACCGCTAACGGGGCGGCCGCACGACGGCCTTCCTCGTGGCCTCAGTTCGGCCGCAGCGACGAACTAGATATCCACGGCTGCTCAAACGCCCCCCCCCCCGCGAGTCGGACGCGAGATGATCCGTTTCTCGATTCCAACGCGGGCGGCGGGGCTTTTGTCGTCAGTGGCGGAATATTGCGGCCCCCGCCGACTCCCAGCTGACCGAGCAGGTTGTTGGCGCTGGTCGCGTCGACGACGGGGATCGAGACGTTTCTGACGCGGGGACCTCGCGCGTGAAGGGGGGAAACTCTGACGCGGGCGTGCGACGTTATTTATGTTTGCTCATTGCGCCCGCTTGGAAGTTTGTTTACAATCCACGATGTTGAACGTTGGTGGTGGAGTCGCGGGTGGATTCTTAAACAGTTCCAGTGTTTTGAAGGCGCTTAACGAGACGCCGATGTTGACGAAGCGTATTTTAAACGGTTTTGATCGGCGGTCCGACCAGCACAATCGCCCAGCACACAAATTCAAAATGTAAAGATTATTTTAAAGAATGGTAACGTTGGGTTTCTATGTAAATACGAATGCGCTCTATTTTTAAGTTGAAATCATTGAGGTGAAGCGCTGTATGGATACCATTCCTGGCTCACGACGAGCCTGGCGTGTGTAACGCCGCCCGTGACGCGCTCCTCGTTCTCTCCACACGCGACTAATGCCGGCACAGCGAGTTAGTCACTAATTACATGCTAATCTGATGCTAATTAATGTTAATGCGGCAACACGGTGGCGCGGTGAGTAGCACTGCTGCCTCACAGCAACGTGGCCTGAGTTTGCTTCCCAGCTCGGGTACGTTTCTGTGTGGCCTTTGCGTGGGTTTTCGCCGGATATTCCGGATCTCTCTCACAGTCCAAAGACATGCTGCTGCTACTTAGGTTAATTGACCCGCTGATTAAATTGCTTCCCGGTGCCCAGCGAGGAATTGGCATCCCATCTTAGGTACTGCCCTGCCTAGCGCCCTCTGCTCAAATAGGCTCCGGCTCACTACAGAATTAAGCGAGGACGGAGAATTAATGAAAGCGAATGCTCAAGATGGCGCTTGGCCGCGGGTCGGACACGGAGAGAGGTGGGGACCCGGGACAGAGAAGATGGCGCGGGATAGACGGGACGGCATCGCCGTCGGGGGCATCGGTGGCACCGGGTGGCGCGGGCGGCACGGGGGGGCAGCCGGGCGTCACAGGTCACCCGCACACGCAGACACCGCGGCATTCTCGACCGTAGCCCAGCTAGCTCCTGCTCGCACAGCAGTTCCTGCCGGCGCAAAGGGAAGGTCGCACGAACGCCGACACAGAACTCCGTTTGTAAACGAACATTCCACTTGCTCTGTGGTCGGCGCGTGAAGGTGTCCCCGGCGCGCGACTCACCGTTGTGATGCGAGAGCCGACTCCGTCGTTGGTCTCGCTCGTGTCGCTCTTTGCGTTGCTCGGTCTCGGCCGTTCCGCGAGTCCGGCGAACGCGGAGAACGCGCTGCCGGGCGCGGCTGGGCGCTCGGCCCCGATGCGTCTGCGTCGCCGAGCCTCGCGTTCGCGCGGAGTGTCTAGGGGAAGCGCCCCTCCTCCAGTCCTCGCCTCCCCCCCCCCACCGCGTGGGGCGCACCTGTGCGTCGTTTCCAATCATCGGGCGCTTGCGGTGTGCAGTGGCTGTGTTTGCGAGGGACGGGAGCCTCGAGGACTGGAGTTGGGAAACGCGCCTCCAGCGGTGCGTTTGCACGATTCCATCGTCATTGAGTGGGTTTTTTTTCGGATTCACGTGGGAGGAAACCGGAGAACCCGGAGAAAACCCACGTGTGCAAAGGGGATAGCACTTAGAGCGCGGATTCAATCCACGAATGGACGCAGTCGATCCCAACCACTGTGGAGCAAAGGTCACTCCTGCAGCGGGCTCCTCGCTGCGCTCCGGCGCTAACACCTGGGACTCGTGTCTCCCGTCCCGTGCTAGCCACACTCGGCTCTGAGAATCGCTCTCTCAGGATCGCCGAGTCGGGCGTGCCTCTTCTGTCCTTCGCGACATTTTGCTGCTCGTGATAAGGATACTCAATCAAGGAACACTGGGTAAAATAATAAGTAGGAAAATTTGGATTTGAACCCGGGACCTCAGGGTAGAAAGAAGCTTGTCCGTTTGGGTGAGGAACTATATGATGAGGGGAGCTGAGTTCAGTGTCGGGAGAAGGTGGCCGTGTTTAGAGCCGGTGGCATCGTCTTGTTAGAAAAAAAAAGGACAATTCCAGAACAAAACACGATATGTGGCAACCCTAACGTAAAGTTAATTAAATGAACAAAAATATAATGTGAAGAGAGCTGGATTCGAACTCTCAACCTTCTGGTTTAAAGCACGGCGCTTATCCCGACGCTTATCCGCGTTCTCCTAACACTGAACAGGGCCTCCGCTCCTCACAGGGATCTCCCTTCTGCGCTCTCAAACAACGAAAACTTCGAAAAATAAATTAGTGGAACAACCGGGAGTTGAACCCCGGTCTTCAGGGTGCAGAGCACATGCTCTCATCCCACTGAACCACAGACCCTGGCTGTTCTAAGCTTCCTGGGGTCGGTGATATAGAAAAATATTTCCATACACATTAGTTTATTAGACTTGAACACACCACAAAAATAATACATTCATGAACGAGGACTTGAACCCAGGTTGCCAACGCAGAAGCGAAGGGGCTTAGCCCTCCAAGCTATGCAGGCTCTCCGTAGTCTGTGAATCTGGAACTCTGAAATACTCTCCCTGGCATTGGTGACAATGATAGGGACTTAAGTCAACGAAAAACATTTTGCAGCTGAACCTGGACTTGAACCCACGGTCCCCTGTCACCAGCCAAGTCTTTAACCCACAGAGCCAAAACACCACTCTGTGGGCTCAGTGTCTGAAACGCTCTTATAAACTCTCCTTTGTGTTGGTGACGTTGAGATTTCTCTGCCGCAGATTTGTTTCTTTTGTTAAGATTTTCAACCATCACATTCCTTGTACTGAACCCTCCCCCGCTCCCGCCTCAACCCGAAGCAACAGCGCGTGCATCTGCTTAAATATAGATAATGAAATGGCATGCTGTTGCGTGGGTTGATTGGCCTGCTGACTGGGTTGCCCCCTCTGCCCTGTGATGGACTGGCGTTCCATCGTGTCTTTGCTGTTGTTTTTTTCTGGGAGCACGTGGGATACAGCTCCCTGTGAAAGGCGCTCTATAAAATGCTATTATTATAACGCTCGACACGGCTATTTAGAAAGAGCGGCTCTCGACAGCAGTTCTCGCAATGAGCCGTGAAAACCTACATCGATAGACTCTGCTCTTGATTAAACGAACCCCGTGCCCGTCGAACCCGAACGATGGGGAACCGAACCGCGCGCGATAACCCGGCGCGCGAGACGTGTGATCGGTCGTCCACGGGCCGGACAAGGTACTCAAGCGTGCCGTGTGAGGGTAGCCCATGTAGTCGACACGTGGTTTTGATAAATACTTGCGAACCGTACGGACTAAGTGGCGTTCCCTCCGCCGATCGATATGCGTGCGTGGACTGTGTAAAGATGTCGCGACTGTGTTGTTACCTGTGTTGATGCCGGTTCGTGCCGCAGGCCCGGACTCTCCTCTCAAAGCTTCTCCAAAACCACCGCCGCCGCTCGTCACCGCGATCGGTCTCGGAGTGAAGCGAGTGGTTGCGTTGATGCCGCAGCGGCGAGCCGTGTGGAGGCTTCGTTCACTAGGCGTATTTCTGATTGGAGGTGCCGGCGAGCGCTCCCCAGTGGCCAGGAGCCCGGTGCGGCCCGCCTCGCGTCTCCGTGTCTGCCGATCGATCGCCGCCGTTCCCAATGTCTCCCCTCCGCGCGGCCTCACATTTCAATTGAATGATTGCCGAATAATGTTCTGCTGTGAACTTGTGCCTTGTAATTTATAGTAAAGATTTGTATTTTAAAAAAAGAGACTCGAGTGCATTCGTGTTTTCCCTGAGCCAGCCAGGGTTCAGTGGTTGGTGGTCATTTTTTTTCTCCAATGTGTGTGTGGTCCCTGCCATAGCAATGTGGAATGTCCGCCACTGACTCGGGGCTACTAATGGAGATTGAGCTGTGGCCGATGCGGGGCGGGCGGCAGACCCTGTATGAGGGATGCCGCACACGTGATGGGTGCTCACAGAAAGGCGCCCCGGTCAGGAACGGAACCCAGACGCTTCTTGCTGTGAGGCACGAGTGTTACCACTGCGCCCGCGTGCCGCTCGCTTCTGCTGCTGCCGTCGAAGAACCAGGGGAGGAAATTCCACATTGCCAAGGTGGGGCCCGTCGAACTTCAGCAGCACCCCTGTTGAACGTTCCGCAAAGGGGTACGCATTTTAATTAATCCCAAAGGGATGATGGGATGATCACCCGATTGGGGTTTAAACTTGAAAACATCTGGTTGTGCGTGGAGCTCGCTCCACTCAGCGGGGTGATGACTAGTGTGGGCTGGTGATGAATGGGTTGCACTGATTAGAGGCACGTTTTAGCAATCACAACAATGAGTGATATAGAACACCTGCTGCATATTTACCGGCTCTAGCATAATTGTAACCGTCACGCGATTGTCCAAAACAGGTTAAAATTTCTGCACGATTTGTATTTAATTGCAATTTGCAAAAATAAATTGTATACTTTATCTTCAAACTTAAAATGTACATTGTGCTTTCCGAGATTGGCAATGTTTATATATTACGAGCGAGGTGATGCGGCTTTATCTGAGGTGCAGGTTTAGAGGTAGGCCCAGGCCACGTTACGATTCGTACCGGGGCTCCGGAGTACGATACCTTGGTGCGACTCCAGACACGGACTGCACACAATGGGCCGCGTAACTCCACACCGCCCCGCATATTTCACGTGAAGGTGGCGGGTGTGTGGGCGATTGGGAGGGTGGCTTGATTGGGTGGGTGAGTGAGTGGGTCGGCGGCCAAGTGAATGGATGAATGGTTGTGTGGAGGAGTGCCCGAGTGGGTGATTGAACGGCTCAGTCAAGAGCTCAATCTGTTAAGAGTTGCTCTTCGTTGGCCACACGAAAAATAAGCGCTGGTGGCCGAGACTCTGAGCAGCACAACAGTTGCTGTCGTTGAACTTATCGACTCGCACTCAGACCCATACGAAGGCATTTCAACATTCCAACACACACGCTGCCGCCTAGGTTAGTTGGCCTACTGACTAAATTGGCCCCGGTGCCCTGAGATGTTGTACCCTGTTAAAAAGAGCTACAATAGCGCAACGGTTCATTCCAGCTTATATAAAACCTGAGTGACGGACTAAAAATCCCATTGCTGTGCCGATGGCACCGACACGTAGGTACACGCCACATCGCCCCCCAGCGAATCTGCCGCCAATGTCTCGTCTTCGTTCCCAGCCACTAGGGGCCGCGACAGGACAGCGCCCTGCAGCTGACCGGCAACGCGACCGCCGCGCCGCTCGCTGGCTCTCCTCCGCGCCTCCTCCTCCTCCTCGCCGCCTCCTCCTCACGCAATGGAGGTCCCGCCCGAAGCGGTTCGATTCGCGCCTCTGGCGGTTTGCTCCGAAAACGATTTAAAAAAAATTAATCGGCCGATACCATCGGAATATAAAGGAAGCAGTGTTTAGCGGGTTGGCGCCGGTGAACGCCTGGCTGACTCCCCCCACCCCACTCTGCGGTTTCCTCACTACGCCTCCAACACCATCACGGCGACACCATCGCCACGACGGCGACACGGACACCCGACCTCTCCGCTCAGCCACCATCGGTGACCTCTCCGCGATCGCTGCGGAGACCCACGTCTCACGGTTACGCGACGATCCCCGGGGCAGCCCGGCTCCGCGAACTCCGAGCTCTTCACGCCAGGCCCCCCGACATCAATACGAACAAACACTCGATGACATTCTCTGGTGAACATTAGCACCATCCTATTCTTTAGGACTCAGGCTTGGGCTGGGGGCTAAGGGGGGGGCCCGGGCTGGCTCGAGGCGAGGGGGGCCGCAGGGGAATCACGAACACGGACACGTCGTCGGGGGAGCCGTGGGGCCGCGTGGCCGCGCGCACCAGCTCCACGGCCGCCCGTGTCAACCTGCACACACACAAGACAAAGACAAACACCCCCGTATAGCCTTAACAGACTGTTGGGGCAAGTGCCGTTAACGAGCACCTATGAAGCTCGACACGGCACACGAGGGGGTGGGTGACCGGCACCACGCCCGGCCTCCTTTGTCTCCCTAGTGACAATGTTTACACACCGCATTAGGTACTCATATGAGGCTGAGTCGACCTAGGGGAGGCCCAGGACCGGTTCAGAAAATCGTCCCTGGTGTTGGCCGTGAGCGGGATTCGAACTCGGGTCGCCACCTAGCGGTAGCCCAGTGTGCTACCGCTAGGCGGCGGTGACGTCGCCACGGCGCCTGTGCCAGGCCAGGTGCACCTTGAGGCCACGTGAAGTGTCGAAGGCTCGCGGACAGGAGGTCACGGGACAGAGCCAGGTGCCACGGGCTGCCTGACCGAGATGACTGGCAGATGCACCACCTGTGCTCCCCACCGTGGGGGTGAGTGTGTGGGGGTGAGCGTGGGGGGGGTGAGCGCGGGCCTCACCTGGCGGGGTCGCGTGTCGGCGCCGCGCACAGCACGGAGCGCACGAGCGCCGCCACCTCGTCCACGCCGAGCACGTCCCACAGGCCGTCCGTGCCCATCACCAGCACCTCCTCGTCACCGTCACCCTCGCACAGCTCGTGCACCATCACCTGCACACGCAGGGCGGCGGTGGCGGTGAGGTCGTGCAGCGGTGGTGGTGCGGCAGGATTGTCGCCGCCGGCTGTGCCGTGGTGCGGGCCGTGCCTCGGGAGTGCTGCTGAGGAAGGGCTTGATGCCGATGTCCGTGTCGTGCACCAGGAGGTCGTGGTTCCCGAAGCCGCGCGTCACGCCGATGGTGCTGAACAGCCGCGCCTGGACGCCGCACACGCGCGGCGTCAACGGCGGCCTCGGCGGGGGGGGACCGCGACGGTCGGAGGCGGTCGCGCTCCGGCAGCCGCGGAGGGCGGGGGAGCGACGCTCACGACAGCCGGCGGAGCGCCGGGCGGCGAAAGCGCAGCGTGGTGGCACAGAAGGCGGTACAGTAGGGAGCACAGGTGGCGTGTCTGCCAGTCATCTCAGGCAACGACTGTTAGTAACAGCTTAATAGCTCAACGGTTCCTTCCAGGTTAAATACAAACTGTGTCGCCGATAGCCCCGCGGCTTGCTCGTTCGCCCCGGCCGATGTGCCGTGCACCGCCACCACCGCCACCGGCGACGGCGGTGGTGGCGGCGACGCGTGACCCCGCGGTCCGGCACCGAGCCCCGGCGCGTCGCGAGCTCGGGACGAGGGGTTGTCGTGGCGGCGTGTGGCGCGCTCGGTGTCCGCGGGGAAGCGGCGCCACCCACCTGCTTGCCCACGCCGCTGATGAGCGGGAAGCGCAGGTCGTCCTCCGTCGCCGTCTTGTAGGCCCTGCGGGAACACGGCGCCGCGCGGCCTCCCTCAGCCGGCGCTCGCGTCGCTCACACGGCCCGCATCCCGACTCCCCTCTAGCCGAGTCTCCTCTCCTACTTCTCCCCTGCGTCTCTGCGTGTCCCCGTCACGTCTCCTGTCTCCCAGGTGTCTCCCACGCCTCCCCCGTGTGTCTCCCCGTGTCACCAACACCTGCCGCGTCTCCCCTTGATTGTCCCTCCACCTCTCCTCGAGTCTCCCCGTCTTCATGTCTCGTGTCCCACCTCTCCCTGGTGTCTACGTTCCCCGTCCCCCGCGTGCCTCCTCCTTGCCTCTCCTCCGTACATCCTCCCCACGTACGCAACTGTTTCCCGCCGCATCTCACTCCGTAAGGCCCATGTCGCTCCCTCTCGTGTCTTCCCCCGTGACCTCCGACAGTGATAGGAGCCCAGGGTTGGTGGGCGGTGGGGACGGGGGATGGGGGGGGGGCGCGCGGTAGCCGAGGGCGGGCGACGCACCAGCCGGTCATGTGATGAGCGCGGTAGAGGACCTTCATGCCAACCTCCTTGCGCAGCACCCGGCGCCCGAACTCCAGCGGCGTGAAGAGCTCCCCCAGCAGCTCGGGGCGATCGCTCGCCTGCGACACGGCGGTCAGACAGCCCGCTCTCTAGAAACACGTCTTTCGTTCTATCGTCTGGAGACGCCGTCAGGCACTGATGTGTTGTCAAAACGCACGTGTGTGTGTGTGTGTGGGCGACAGTGGGGGAGCGGCGTGGGCGCGCGTGGCCGTTACCAGCCGCTGCAGCCGCTGCCTCTCCGTCACGGGGGTGAACTCGTGCGACATGGGGACGACGCGCCGGGCACCCACGATCACCGCCCTGCGCGCCACACACGCACCCACCAACGCTAACTCATCAAATCTGAGCCACCAATTCTAACCCACAAACTAACCCACCGCCCTCTGTTGTTGTTGGAGTGCGACTGCCTCCAACTGCCCAGTAGCGTCCTTCACGGACCTCCTCCACACACACACCGGCTGTCCCCCGCGTTGGCCACGTAGAGGTTCCCCAGCGCGCACAGCGCCACGAGCGCCGTGCAGCCGCCGCGCAGGTCGTACAACAAGCGCTCCCGCTCGATCTGCTGGTCCTGCACGAGGGGGAGGGGGGGAAAGGGGGATCATCAATGATTGGGACACAGATTAGCAGACGCGTGAGGTGCTCCAGTTATAGATTACTTTGAGGGAATTCATTCACCCCACAGAAATGTGAAATACTGATGAACGTTACAGAACAGAACGCTCCCCGCCCGCACTCGGCCCCACGGACTCTGGCCACGCTCCCCACCCACACACCCACGAGTCCCGTAAAGAGCTTGCACTCTCACTGGGTATTTTTCAGCAGTAATGATAAACATCTATCTGTCTAACTCCCGACGCTCCCCGCCCACGCTCCCCACCCGCCGGCGGCCGCACGCACCATCTGGAGGAAGGCGCTCTCGATGGCTCCGACGACGATGTCGCCGCGCGACACGTCGCGGCCGCGGCACAGGCGCGGCGGGCCGGGCGCGGGCACCGTGAGCGGCGCGGGGCCCTCGCCCGCCAGCACCGGCGCCACCTCCTGCAGCGCCCGGCGCAGCAGCTCGTGCAGCGTGCGGGCCGCGGCGGCGGCCGCCGACGGGCCGCCGTGCCCGTCGAACAGCGCCCAGTAGGGCAGCGCCTCGCCCGCGGCGACTGCGGGTACACGCGCGCACGGGAGGTGTGAGCGGGCGACGCGAGCGACGGCGAGGTCGGCGTGGGCGACACCCGTGTTCCCGGCACCTGTGTTTTTTTCTGCACGTGGCTCCGTGTGGCCGTGCCGGGGGGGTTGCGCGCCGCGCGCCGCGGGCCGCTCCGCGCCGCCCCCCGCCGCCTGGTCGGACACGAAGTCAAAGCCGCCGGAGACGAAGAGGTCGTCGTCGTCAGAGACGGCAGCCGCCTGGACACGGCCCGAGGGGAGCGGGAGAGGGAGTGGTGCGTGACGATAAAGAACCGGAAATCTCTAAACTGGGGGCGGCACGCTGCCGCGGTGAGTAGCGCCACCGCCTCACAGCTAAAAGGACCCGGTTTCGATTCCATCCTCGGGTGACTTTCTCTGTAAAGTTTGCATGTTCTCCCCGTGTCTGTGTGGATTTGGTCGCAGTGCCCTGCGAGAGACTGATGTGTACAGGATCGAGTGGATACCCACTCAGAATGAATCTCTACACCACGAGGAAGTGGTTACACCAAAGCTGGCAATACTGCTAAATACATACGTGTGAATCACACCCACACGCACGTAGACCACGTGATTCAACCGACGCTTATCATCTGTCCCGATACTGATAACCAGAATCGTGACGCGTTCGGTTCGGGGAAATTCTCACCAAGTCCCAGAACCCCGCTCCTTTGGGACGTTTGACCGCAGCTCCATTGCACGGAGGGTTTCACGTGTGGAGAGAGTGCGGAGACCTCAAGGGAGGCCCGGGTCACGCCGCACCGGGGCGTGACGCGAATCGCGATTGTGATTCGCCGCGGTCACCTGGCTCTCGGTGCCGGCCGGCTCTGCCAGGGGCCCGCCCGCAGCGGCCGGTTCCGGCCACACCAGCGACAGCATGAGGCAGGCCGCCTGGTCCTCGTTGTAGTGGCTCTTGTTGTGGTTCATGGCCCTTGACACGAGAGTGGGGAGAGGCGTCGCACGCACGCTCAGCGGTGTCACACACACACACAACACACACGCGTCAAGCGCACACGCGTCACACGCGCACCGGTGTGAAACAAGCACACCGGACCCCCGGCGTCACAGACAGACGTCGTTGGTGTGCCGGGGCCCGTGTAGCATCTCAACTGCCACGTACCGTACGTGTACGCGATCAATAAACGTGACTTGACTCGACCTGTGC
>JAZEWU010000043.1:117646-132589 GCA_036362915.1 Geotria australis | reverse complement strand
GACACTGTCCTCCCGGCCATCTCACCGTCTCCGCTCCCTCTCTCCGCTGTCTCGGCGCCGCCGGCTCCCCGCAGATCCACAACATCTTCCCGTTCCTGCGCCGCTTGCCCGGGCCGCACAACAAGCTGTACGAGAACGTGGAGCAGCTCACGGCCTTCCTGTCGGCCATCATCGACGGCCACCGCGGCAAGGACGAGCGGGGCCAGAAGCCGCGAGACTTCATCGCCGCGTTCCTCGCCCGGCAGGACGAGGCACGCCCCCGGGCCCCCGGGCCCCCGGGCGCGGCGGGCACGCAGCGACGGAGCGGGCCCGGGGACCCCCGGGCGTCTCCATGGCGGCCCGGGGACGCCCAGGCGTCGCCACGGCGGCCTCGCCCGGCCCGCTCCGTCGCCGCGTGCCCGCCGTGCCGATCGTCGGTGTCGTTGTTGTGGATGACGCGATTGTCGGTCTCCCGGTCGGCGTGAGCAGGAGGCGGCGAACCCCGAGACGCACTTCACCGACAAGAACCTCCTGATCGTGGTGCTCAACCTGTTCTTCGCCGGAACCGAGACGACGTCCACCACCATCCGCTGGGCGCTGCTGCTGCTCATGAAGAACCCCGACGTGCAGAGTAACCACCGCACCGCAGCACGCTCACCGCGCCTGCCCCACCGCGGCACACTCACGGCTGTACCCAGGATGCGGCGCCGGCCCGGTTGCGGGGCACCGGGGGCAATCTAGTTGGCAGGCCAATTAGCATAGGCGGCAGAGGGCAGCAACAGCGCGTCTTTGGACTGTGGGAGTAAACCGGAGTACGTGGTGCGTGCGCGGTACGCGTACGCGGTGTGCGGTGCGGTGCGCGGTGCAGCGCGTCTGCGCGAGGAGGTGCTCGCCGTGGTGGGGTCGGAGCGCCCGCCCGCGCTCTCCGACCGCGACAAGCTGCCCTTCACCAACGCGGTGCTGCACGAGGTGCAGCGCTTCGCCAGCATCGTCCCGCTCGGACTCCCGCACGCCACGACCGGCGACGCCATCTTCCACGGGTACTTCCTCCCCAAGGTACCGCCGCACGTGCCGCCGCCCGTGCCACCACACCGTCTCCCATAGAGAACCTATGCTGCGGGTCAGGGGTCACTCAGTCAGTTTGTATCCCAGCCGGAAGGGCCCGTCGATACCTCAGTTGATGAAAAAAAACAACTAGATAAACGTAAATGACAAAGAATTAAACAGGGCCGGCATCGTAAGGCACCCATGCCGCCCCGGTTTTGTCTCCGTATTGTCCCCACGCCGACCCGGTGTTGTCTCCGTGCCGCAGGGCACGTTCGTGTTCCCGGCGCTCGACTCGGTGCTTAAGGACCCGTCGCAGTGGGAGTGGCCGGAAGAGTTCCGCGTGGAGCACTTCCTGGACGAACACGGGGGGTTCCGCCGGCGCGACGCGTTCCTGCCGTTCTCCGCAGGTGCGCCCACACACCCACGCTCAGTAACGTCACACGGTACACGTTACATTACACGGTACATTACATATTACATTTTTAAAGACTCACTCTCAGTGACAAAGTGAGGAGTACAGAAATCCGGGACAGCCTCGGAGTAGAGTCGCTGCTTCTTCGGATTGAGAGGAGCCAGTTGAGGTGGTTCGGGTATCTGGCAAGGATGCCCCCCGGAAGGCTCCCTTGGGAGGTATTCCAGGCGCGGCCCACTGGGCGGAGACCTAGAGGCCGACCTAGGACACGTTGGAGGGATTATATCCTTCGGCTTGCCTGGGAACGGCTGGGAATCCCCCAGGAAGAGCTGGAATCTGTTGCTGAAGAAAGGGATGTCTGGTCCACTGTCCTTGGATGGATTTAGAAAATGGATGGATGGATCGATTTTTAAAGACATCTGGACCGCCACTGTATAACACGCGGCACAGTAATGTTAGTGTTGAAGGTATTCGTTCAAAGAGAGAATGGCTCAGAGGCACGAGGAAACCGCAGAGAGACGGGGTTGGGGGGGGAGTCAGCCACGTGGTTAGCCGGCGCCAACATTTGCCAGACACTGCGTCCTATATATTATATCGGCCAATTCATTAACGAGTGTTTTGAGTTACGGGAGGAAACCGTAGAACCCGCAGGAGAACAACGCAGGACAGGGAGAGAGAACGCACAAACTCCGCACAGAAAGGCGCCCGAGGCGGGAAACGAACCGCCTCGGGCAGGACCTCTTCTCAGAGAGTCGCAAAAGGTTCCCGCCGCGTAGCCACCGCGCCGCCCCAACCGCCACCTCCCGCTTACCGAGCGGCGACTGGGAGCGCCTCGCGCCTCCTCGCTCCGGGGGCCCCCTCACGACATCCTTGACGTGCGGCGCCAGGCCCGGTCATGGGGCGCCAGCCCGGAGCTCGGGGCCCTCGCGACCGGTCGCAGAGCGGCGGCGTCGGCGGGGATCGTGCCCGCGGCGTCACGGTCGTGACCCCCGGCGTCCCCGCGGCATGCAGGCCGGCGCGTGTGTCTGGGCGAGCAGCTCGCCAAGGCCGAGCTCTTCCTGCTGCTCGTGGCGCTGCTCCAGAAGTTCTCGTTCGTGGCGCCGCGAGGGCCCGACAGCCTGAGCCTCGCCCCGCTCGACGGGCTCGCGCTCGCCCCGCGGCCATTCGAGGTGTGCGCCGTGCCGCTCTGACCGTGTCGCCGTGACCTCGCCGTGCAATGTGATACTAATGTTCTTATAGAGCGTATATCGTAAAGTGATTTCATCGTATTGTGAGGCCATCATAAAGGCAGGGAACAATGTATCAATAATTACAATCCATAACCCGCCGCGTATAGTCACGCAATGTCGAAGAGAGAGAGACAGAACGACTCGGGGGCGCGAGGAAACCGCAGAGAGACGGGGAGGGGTGAGGCAGCCACGCAGTTAGCCAGCGCCAATATTTTTCAGACACTACGTCCTGTATATTCCGATGTTATCGGCCAATTAAAGAGTGTTTTTTAGTTGTAGCAAAGCTGAGAACCCGGAGGAAACCCACGCAGAACAAGGAGAGAACGCACAAATTCCACGCACAAAGGCACCCGAGGCAGGAATCGAACCACCTCGGGCAGGACCTTGTTTCTGTGAGGGACAGATGTTACTGCTATATCGACACCGCGCTAGCATTATCCGCACGCGTCGCTTGTTAACCGCTCGCATTCTGCAGGAACCGTGAAGCTAACTTTGGCCGGTGTTGGCGAAGTAAATAATAATAATAAAGTAGAAGTAGGTTTGTCGCGGCTCGATGTACGAGAACCGGTCTCCATAGCCGCTGCTCTTTAGAGATAGCTGTGTCGGCGTGCGCAGGCGGTGAGTGATCGCACGCCCCGCTCGCCGCGCTAACGCGACACCATCGCTCGCACAACCGCCTTCGTCCTGTGCAATCAATAAAGAAACGAGAGTTAACGTTAGCCGCATTCATTCATTCCCAGTCCACGCTTAATCCCATACACGGTAACGGTGAGCCGAAGCCTATCCCGGGAGATGCGGGGCTCAAGGCAGGGCTATACCCAAGATTGGATGCCTGTCCGTCGCAGGGTATCTGGAGCTTGCGAACACTGTATCGAGGTGTGTTCTCACGGTTCGATGTGAGAGAATTGCTCTCAAGAGCTGCTGTTACGGGACGGCCGTTGCAAGCGTGTTTCCCTGTTCCTTCGCAACGTTTCGCCTCCCACGAGTCATCGTCAGTCTGCGAGTAAGAAGCCTGAAGACGCCTCCAACGACGGAAGCGAAACGTCAAACATAAATACGCTCGCCACGGCTATCCCAAAAGAGCAGCTCTCGAGAGCGGTTCTCTTCCGAACACGGTTTACGTTCTGCACAAATATCACAATAACTTGTATTCATCACCACGACAATAATGTTCATTTATTCTTTTACACCACCCGTTGTTGTTTATAATTCCACGGCGCATCGCTGACGCCCTGTCGCGTCGTCGTCTTTACAAACCGTTGGCGCCGCCGAGCGGGCTGGGAGACGCTGGGAAATGCGCTGGAGACGAGCGGGAGACGCGCGGGAGAAGCATCACCGTGCCGTTTAAGAGCAGTGCGAGCTGGTCCAGGGCTGACGCGCTCTGAGGACGTTTCTACAAAATACAGATGTTTCTCTTGAGCTGCTTGTTTAAAAACTATGCCGCTAGAAAACGCTCATCGTAAGGCCACTGTGGGTCATTAAAGGCCACTGCGGGTCATCAAGGCCACTGTGGGTGTCCACGCGCCACCGCCGGGTGGTCAGGGCGCGGCGAGGAGGGCCGAACACGGTGCCAATGGGAAAAGATAAACGTGCAACGGAGAGAAGACGCAGAGACACGCAGATAGAGGAGAGCGAGCAACACACAGACATTGACACCACGGCACGCTGCTAGCAACGGTAACGGCACCGGACTGCTCGTGCGTCCGGGCCGCTGGGGCCCGTCCCGTGATCCCGGAAACTACACGGAGCGATCGTCGCCCCCGACCGCGACAGCTTGGCCGGAGCCTCCTGGAAAATGTTTGCGAGACTGGGTAAATTATATTTCTGGATAGCCTTGTCGCCGAGCGCTCCCCCTCTGCTAGGCGACGTTTCGCCGGAGGCATCGTCAGGAGGCGTGAGGCCACGCGGAGGCCACGCCGTGGAGAACCGAAAACCGGAACCGGGCCTGGAGAGGTCAGGCTTTATCCGTGGGCAGCAGGGGCAGCAGGGGCAGTGCCGGCCCCGGCTTGGGCACCGGCAGGACGTGGGGCGGCAGCTCGAGCGAGACGGGCGACGTGAGGTGCCGCCAGCGCTGCGTGACGCACACACGGAAACCACGCGGGGTCACGAGATCACGGCCACACACACGACGACTCGACCCTGCAGCCTGTTAGAGACCCACAGGGGGCTCGTTGTCTTGGTGGGCACAGTGGCGTAGCGGTGAGTGGCGCCGCCACCTCACAGCAAGAAGGTCCCCGGCTCGATTCCCGGCTCGGGTGCCTTTCCGTGTGGCGTTTGCATGTTCTCCCCGTGTCCGCGTCGGTTTTCGAGGTAATCCGGATAACTCCCACAGCCCAAAGACACGCCGCCTAGGTTAAAGGTCCTGACTAAATTGCCCCCGGTGCCCCGAGATGTCGCAACTTGCTTACCCCTTCCCCGATGGACAACTGTTAAAAAGAGTTACACGGTGCAGCAGTTCCTTCCAGCTTCGATACAAACTGACTGACAGGTGAGTAACCCCGGTGGTGAGTAAGCCGGCATCCGTAACACCGGGTAACAGCGACGCAGCACGCTCTCGGTTCCCCCGGGCCGCCCCCCCGCTCCCCCAACCCTACTCCCCTGCCCGCCCCTCGCCCCCACCTGTGCGAGGGTCCCCGTGGCGGTGGCGACCCTGTAGAGCGCCCCGGCCGGGATGCAGAGCATGGAGGAGAGCGCGATGAGCCAGCCCACCGCCTCGGCCCACGGCGGGTACGCGTAGCGCTCGCCGTACGTGAGGGGCTCGTAGTTCGCCAGGTGGAACGCAAAGATGCCCTGCACGCGCGCACACGCAGACACGCACACAGCACACGCGGTGTGATGGTGTGGTGCAGTGTGGCGCGGTGTGGAGGTGTGGTGCGGCGCGGTGCGGCGCGTACCAGGCACACCGCCGGGCTCACCACGCTCCAGCACCAGCGCACCCATGCGTGGGGACGGAACCCGAGCATGGCCGTCAGGTCGTCCATGAAGCGATTGGCTCCTGCACACGACGGCAGCAACGTGAGTGGGTGAGCGTGTGAGTGAGCGTGTGGTTGAGTGGATGGGTAAGCGTTTGGGTGGGTGGGTGAGAGTGCGAGCGTGCGGGTGGGTAATCGTGCGAGTGTGTGAGCGTGCGGGTGAGCGTGTGAGCGGGTGAGTGTTACCGTAAACCCAGGCCACCGCGACGCACTCCCAGCCCAGCAGCCACAGCATGGTGATGCCACTCGCGGCAAAGTTGTCAAACAGCTGGAACACGTATATGCCGCCCTGGAGCACAGACACAGCACAGACACAGCCAGACGGAGCACAGACACAGCACGGAGACAGCATAGAGTGTCGTTACAGTTACGCGAGACCCGCGGGAGAGTGGACGCGGTTAGTGTGTCGGCCCGTTTACACATTTGCAGTGTTTCCCAGAGGTCTCCGGCGTGTAAGGAAGCAACGGCTTTGATTGACCGAGTCTCATCAGCAGTTCGAGGCTCGCTCCACGCTTGTCACTGTGTGCACTAACGTGACGGGTACTCGGGGGTGAGGGAGGGGTGGTGGGGTGGTGGTGAGGTGTAGATGTTTATTATTACAGCAAAAAAAAGCACCCAGTGAGCTTGCAATAATCTTTACGGGGATTCCTGCATCGACGCAACAACAACCACGCGAGGGTGGCGCCGGCGGCTACCTGCGTCACCATGGTGATGGAGACGAGGAAGCTGACGAGGCAGCACAGGCCCGTGAAGGCCTCGCGCCGCCTCTTGCCGCTCAGCTGGGCCGGGAACAGGTCGCTGAGACCCGTCACGAAGCCCTCCATCCCCGCAAACTGGGGCGGCGGAGGCGGCGGAGGCGGAGCCGGCACCGACGGAGAGAGAGCGGCAACAAGCGTCAGGGTTCGGCCGATCTCAGGCGACGTCAAACGCCGCGTCGATCCCGCATCTCCGTTTGTCTCGGCAGCTGTGGTAGGTGTGCGAAGGACCGACGTCGACTCTCTTGTCAGGATGAGCCGTCGGGTCCTTAACCACGTTCTATGGCGTAAGTCGAACGCCACGGACACAAGAGCGCACGTTGGTTGGTGCGGCCCAGGAGCCACCGGCGCCGCCCCCCCCCTCTCCCACACAGATGAAGGTCGAGGCACGGAGTTTCAAAAGGCAGAGTGTGTCGTTTTAATTCACCAAAGCAGTGTCGTCCAATATTCACGCAGAGAGACGTTCCCACATGCAGCAGCAGCCGTCACTACAACCGCTTAACTTGCTCAGCTTGCTATTTCCCCCAGCTCACACGCACACCGGCTGAGCCGTGTCAGGCACACCCCGGGCCGCGCCCGGAGCGCGGTGGAACTTCTCACAGAACCTGTCTCTCTACACTCTCCCAAGCAAACTTCTTCCCCGCGACTCTCTCTCCGGTCGCCTTTAATGCTGAAAAGCCGTGACGTCAGCTCGGACATCACCCTCCTCCACCGCCAATGACTCACCTTCTGCATTCCCAATTTATCCGCTACTAATCCTTTCACAATAGCGAACGCTGCGGGAGGTTCTCCCGAATCAACACGACACAGGGAGGCGAGTTACAACTTGCCCCCCTTTCCCCCTCGCCCCCCCTTTATTGGTGCCGCCGGGAGGCGAGTTACAACTTGCCCGGCTTCTCACCACATCACCCGCAGGGCTGGGAATCACTTCATCAACCACTTCGTCCACCACTTTCTGATCACATGTAGGTCATTACAGGTGTACGAGCGCGGGCCAGGCGGGCGCGGAGCTCACCGCGCTGTCCACCCCGAGCAGGATGAGCATGATGAAGAGCAGCGCGGCCCACAGCGCGGGCACGGGCATCAGCGAGATGGCGCGCGGGTACACCACGAACACCAGCCCCGGGCCTGCACACCGCCACGCACACCGCCACGCACACCGCCACGCACACCGCCACGCACACCGCCGTTACACTCCCACGTGCCTGTGGGGGGCATCGCGTAGACACTGACGGAGCGGGCACAATGCCGCCGAGGCTGCCGCTCACAGGGGACCGAGGTGTTGGAGGAGCGGCGTTGGTGGCGGTGACGGTGGTGGCGCCGGTGGAATGGTGTGGTTGTAATTGTGGCGGTGGCGCTGGTGGAGTGTTGCGATTGTGGTTGTGGCAGTGGTGGCGGTACCGGTGTCGGTGACTTGTCCGATGTCCACGCCCTGCTCGCGCGCCATGAATCCCAGAAAGGAGAAGATGACGAACCCGGAGAAGAGGCTCGTGCAGCTGTTGATGATGGTCAGCACCACGCTGTCCCTGCGGCGACACGGCGGCGGCTCAGCGCCACGTGGCACAACCAGGCGCTTCGCAGCCACTCACGGTGTCTCATCTAAACACTGTCGCCAATCAAGATGCCTCTCAAACCTCTGACGAGCGTGTGACAGTGCGAGTGTCTGGGTAGGGTAGCGGTTAACGCGCTGCACTACGAACCCGGCAACCAGAGTTCGATTCCCGCTCACGGCCAATACCAGTGACGATAATCTGAACTTGTTATGGGCCCCCACTAGATCGACTCAGCCTCAAATGACTATCTGGTGTGTTCTGGAAACAACGCCACGAGCGTTATTTCCAGACAAAGGCGGCTGGCCGTGGTGCTGGCCACCCAGCCTCCTCATGTATCGTACTGGCCTTCATAGGAGCTACTCGCTAACAGCACTTGTCCCTACAGTCTGTTAAGGCTGCACGGGGGATGTTTAACGTTGTGCCCCAGAGCCGGCGGGGGTTGTGGGGGGACTGGGTGGAGCGTGCAGCCAGCACCCTGCCCACCCCTCACCACGCAGCGCCCCCCACTCACCGATAGCAGTTGTTGTGGAACTTGTTGTAGCTGCCGAGCGCGGGCAGCACGCCGAAGCCGACTCCATAGCAGTAAAACACCTGCGTGCTCGCCTCCACCCACACCTGCGGCCACGACACCGATTAAACCGATGACAGCGGCTGCCGCCGCCGCCGCTGCAAATGCGACGATTGTTTCGAACTAACTTTAGAACGCCCGTGGCGACGGGCGGGCGGTGGGGGCCGGGGGGGGCGCCCCACCTGCGGGGTGGCGAGCTTGTCCCAGTCTGGCCGCAGGTAGTAGGCGATGCCGTCACCGGCGCCGGGCAGCATGGCTCCTCGTACCAACAGCACCAGCAGCAGCAGGTACGGCACCGAGCCCGTCACGTACACCACCTGCACCGCCGCCGCCCGCACCGCGCACACAGGTCCCCCAGGTAGCCTCCGGCAGGTTGTCGGGGCGAGGGTTGTTGGCGAGTGGCGGCCGCGCGAGGTTCGACGGAACGTAGCTCCGGGGGTTCAAATCGACCCAGCGGTTTGAAACGAGTGGCACCCGCGACCCACCTTGCCCGAGGACTTGATCCCCTTCCACACGCAGAAGTAGACGAGCAGCCAGACGGCGATGAGGCAGAGCAGAAGCTCCCAGTGCACGGAGCCCAGGTCGTGCAGGCCCTCGGACATGCGCAGCACGTTACGCCTGCGCACACGCGCGCGCACATGCGCACACGCACGCAGACGCACGCAAACACAACAACAACCGTCCTTCGCCACTAAGTGGCGGTGACGTCACCACGTCGCCTGTGCCAGGCCATATGCACCTTGAGGCCACGTGAAGNNGATGTTCTGCCAGGGGTGTCCACGTTTCGCTGGCATAGAGAAGAGACGGCATGACCACGGCTGAGAAAACCCGGAGCTCCGTACACACGCACAGACGACCAAGACAACGTTCCCCCAAATAGCCTGAACAGACTGTAGGGGCAAGTGCCGTTAGCGATCGGCACCTATGAAGGCCGGCACGGCACACGACGCCGACCCTGCCCGGCTCTCTCCCCCCGGCGGCGCAACTCTCGGCGACGGCGCGTCCCGCCTAAGCAGGCGTCGCAGAGCCACTTCCCGGGTGAAACCCCGCGCTTGAGCGATCCGAATCCGTCCACTCACTCCCAGAATTCCACGGCGGGCGACGTTCTGTTGAGGCAGGCGTAGGTCGCGTCGCTCGCGTTCCCGCCGCCGGCGCTCGCGTTGCCGCCGCCGCCGGCGCTCGGGTCGCGGGCGCCGGGCCGGCACGCCGCGTACGACTCGGAGCAGGCCGCCGTGGCCCACCAGCCCCGGCAGTTGCTCCAGGGCAGCTGCGCCGCCGTCAGGCTGTGCAGCAGGTAGTAGAGCGACCAGGCCAGCACCACCACGTAGTACAGGTCGCTGAGGAACACCATCACCATGGACGCCGCGCCCACGCCTGCGCCGCACGAGGGGTCATCCGCAGTCATCCGCAGGGTCATTGGCCGGGTCGGGGGTCGGGGCGCTGACCTGCGACATTGCAGCCGGTCGCAGTCAGCTCACCGATCTTTCTACGTGTAACGCGGTGCTTGGGGTGTCGTGCCAAATTAATAATAATAACAACTCGGAGGCACGCGGTAACTTGCAGAGGTGGGGTGGGGGTGAGTCAAGCCGCATTGTTAGCCGGCACCAACCCGCCAGACACTGCGTCCTAGATATTATGACGTTATTGGCCAATTAATTAACCAAGTGTTTTTTTTATTGTAAGAAGAAACCGGAGAACGGGGAAAAGAGAACAGACACTCCACACAGAAAAGCTCCCAAGGTTAGCAAAAATCGAACCTCCTTAGGCAATACTTTAGTTCCGTGAGGAGGCGCCGACGTTACTGTTGCGGCGCGCGTCTGAGCGTGTCTGAGCGTGTGTGCCGCGCGTGTGCCGCGCCGCGGCGGGGCCCGCCATACCGGTGAAGAGCGGTGCGATCTTCCACACGCCGATGCCGCCCTGCTGCGTGAGCTGCCCCATGGCCACCTCGAGGAAGAAGAGCGGGATGCCCACGCACACCACGGTCAGACAGTACGGGATGAGGAACGCTCCTGCACGTGGGGGGGAGGGGGCGACACGGAGACGGGGGTCGCGAGGGGGACCGCCACCATTTCCGCCGCGCACCAAACGTAGCTGTGGCGGGGCCGCTCCGGGCGGTTTGGGCCCCGGGCCGAGTGCGCGCTCACCTCCGCCGTTCTTGTAGCACAGGTACGGGAAGCGCCACACGTTCCCCAGGCCCACGCCGTAGGCCACGCAGGACATCAGGAAGTCCATCTTGCTCGCCCAGCTCTCGCGACCGGGACTCGCCCGCCGGGCCGCCCCGTCCACCCCGTCCGCCGGCCGGCCCGGGCCTCCGTCCGGCGGCGCCTTGCGACCCGCGGGGCCGCCGCCGCGGACGGGCAGCCGCCCGCCCACCGCGCCGTCATCGCCGCCGATCATCACCACGTCCGTGGTGTCGCACGCGGGAGGCATCGCCTGGCACGCACGGGCACGGACGACCGCTCTCGAGGCCGCTCTTTCGGGATAGCCGTGTCAGCGAGCGATCCTCTGCTCTCCTTCGAGACGTTTCGCCTCCCGCGTTAGAGACATCTTCGAGCTCCT
Source organism: Geotria australis (assembly GCA_036362915.1). NCBI lineage: Eukaryota > Metazoa > Chordata > Hyperoartia > Petromyzontiformes > Geotriidae > Geotria > Geotria australis. The sequence goes on along the minus strand of JAZEWU010000043.1, from coordinate 121,515 downwards.
TGCAAGGGCGGTCCAGATGCCTCGTGACCACGGACTAATTGACCCCTAATATATTTTTCCCCTTTAATTCCTATTTTAAACAACCCTTATTTACTTCAGACGGCCGGGATGACATTGCGTGCTGCTGAAGAACGGCTTGTCGCGAGGAGCGTATGGGCTCCTCGCGACAGAACAACGGCTCCGATCCTCAGAGCTGTTGTTTCGGGATAGCCGTGTCGAGCGCTCTCTTAGAAGCATCATCAGGCGTTACGCTTCCAACGTGGGAGGCGAAACGTCGCGAGGGGGAGAGATGGATATCGCTCAGTGAAGTGGTCATCCCGAAAAGAACGGCCCCGAAGAGCAACCGTCACGAATCGAGCCGCGACAAACCTACATCAGTACTCGCGATTCGGCCGATAACATCTTAACACGTAGATGACGCGGCGACTGGCTAACGTCTGCGCCGGCTTACCGCGTAGCCGTCGTCCCCCATCGCGGCGTCTCCGCGGTTCCTCGCGCCGCCGAGCGCTTCTCTCGCTCACGCGCTCCGACGGCGAGTGGACTGTGTTGTTAGCAGTCGTCGATAATTATTGCTAGCAAAGTGCCCGCCCTACGGGTGACCGCATTCCGCGTCTGTTACACATTCCCGACGACAGACAACAAAATCGCGTGTATAAAGGATTCCAACCCGGTCACCTCCGGACAAACGTGCATCCAAATTCATTACACAACCATGTAACGAATGCGGGCGACAGGTTGATGTAATTGTAACATTTGTAAGACACAGAATGTGCTGATAGAGAGCGTTCGATTCCCACCGCAGGCGCATTTCCGCGTGGAGTGTGTGTGTTCTCACACACGGATGCCTCCGCATCCGTGTCTTGTCCGTGACCAGGTGCGGAATTTGCGCGATAGCGTTGTTATACGTCGTATTATTTTATTCCAGCCTCGGGCGGTCGCTGGGTGGCAATCATCCCAAGTCACCCCTCGCAGATTAAAGTCATGGACGGCTCAAACTGCAAGAACTGACAGGTGCACTGTGAGCTGGAAATATCAACGTTCTTTTAGAAAAAAATATATATATATATATAACAAACTAGCTGGGGCGACCCGGCGTTGCCCGGCTAAATTTGATCGTAACTGGGGATAGTAATAGAGGCGCCGCTTATCGTAACTGGGTATTGTAGTAGCGGGCCGCTAATTCGAACTGTGTATTGTAATGCCGGTGGCGCTTATCGTAACTGGGTATTGTATGCATAGACTATAGACTGTATGTATAGACTGTAAGTATATTATGCTATCGCTAAATATTCATGGTGATTTAACAAAACATTTTCTTTGAAGCATTAAAATATATTCTGTGTCTCTATGAGTCTCTATGTGCCTCTATGTGTCTCTATGCGTCTGTTTGTGACTATGTATCTATGAGTCTCTATGTATCGCTATGTGTATCGATGTATCTGTGATTCTCTATGTATCTCTATGTGTCTTTATGTGTGTCTATGCGTCTCTGAGTCTCTATGTGTCTCTATGTGTCTTTGTATCTGTGAGTCTCTATGTCTATATCTATAGAACGTAATATTACATCACACTTTCCATATGAATATTATTTAGGCGTCGCTCATGATTGGTGGGTGAGTGAGTGGGTGAGTGAGGCAAAGAGACAGACAGAATCACTCACTCAATCAGTCAAGGTAGAAGCGTTTACGTCGCGATCCCTGTCAAGTAATACTTGGTATTACCTGAAAATTCTACCAAACACTTCGAAGCCGAGCTGAAAGACAACGATGTCCAGAAGCTCAACAGATATCAGAAGCCCCCTCAGTCTGGAGCAAAACGAGAGGCCAATGTCCGCCTTTAAGGCCAGCACTGACTATTATATATCTAAATGTTAAAGGGCTGTCTGCAACTAAAGAACTCGTTGCAATGGGAAACTGTCATGTAACCATCACGCTTCGAAGGATCGAATCGAATTCGAATCAGTCAGTCACTCAATCACTCACTCAGTCAATCAGTCAATCACTAACTCACTCACACACTCAGTCAATCACTCAGTCACTCACTCGATCAGTCAGTCAATCACTCACTCACTCACCCACTCACAGACTCACCCACCCACTCAGCGGGTCCGCTTATGCGAATTAAGGATTGTAATAGGCTGGGCGGTGAGTATCGGAACTGGGAATTGTAATAGCGGCGACCGTGCTTATCCGGACAGGGATTGTAATAGCTGGGGGCCTGCGCGTAATGCCGGCGGCGTATCTAATAATAGCATTTATATATATATGTATAGCGCCTTTCACCCGAGGGCCACAAAGCGCTGCACAAGGGCCGCGAAGAGAACGGCATGTCAACAACGAAAGAAAAAACAACCAATAAAAAACCAAAGGAACAAAAAATAAATGATTAAGGCTGCTTCGAATATACTGAAAGGTCGTGAAACTGGCAATCTTAAGAGCGGCAAAAATCTGCCAGCGTCCCCAAAGATGGCCGTCACTTCCTTAAAGACAAACACGGAGGGAGACAGGGAGGGAACACGGCGGGAGACAGGGAGGGAACCATCGCGCTTCGAAGAATCGCAAAGAAGAAGAAGGTGGGTGCTCAGTGAGCACGCTGGCTCAGCTCACATATATCCTGAGGGGAGGGAAACAAAGTGATCGTGGACGGCGGGCTTGGCCTCTCGGCGACTCAGAGGCGCGAGGAAACCCCAGAGGGGCGGGGAAGCGGATGACCTCATACTATATTTAGTCGTGGGATGGAAGAGGAGAACCCGGAGGAAACCCACGCAAAATCGAGGGAGAGAACGCACAAACTCCACGCAGAAAGGTGCCCGAGGCGGGAGTCGAACCGGCCCGGGCAGGACCTTCTCTGCGCGAAGCGCGGATGTTGCCACCACGCCGCCTCGTGGGAAACCGACAGAGGCCATTTGAGAAAACCCGACCCCGCCACGGGGACGTGGGACGTCCACCCGTGGCACCCTGGGCCCACCTCGCTCCGCCCGCCTCGGACAAACACAGACATCAGCGCGAGACTGACGCGACATTTCCCGCCGCGTAATTACCGGCGAGCAGCTAGCGTGCCGACCAGCAATCGCCCCGTGGCATAAAACCCATTCTTAAGTCACCATTCTCACACGCTCACTTTGCCGGCAGCGTTCCCCCTCCTCCCGCCTCTCCGTTCCATGCGCGCCTCCGAGTCATTCTCTCCCGCATCTAAATTTAGCACGAAAAAAATGCACGCGACTTGAATTGTGGCGATTATTAGTGTGAGGGTTGGGCAACGCGGCCCACGCGACGCACCAGCGAGGAATTCGGACGCGCGTTTCATCCGACGATCGTAAAATCGGACCGATGGGCACGCGAGCCGCGGCCTCGTCGGTGGAAACGGCGTGGCACACCGCTCGGGCGGCGGGACGAATTTTCTGGCGGGTTGGCGCCGGCTAACAGCGTGGCTGCCTCCCCCCCACCTCCCATCTCTCTTAGCTGCAGCGCTTTGGGACATCTGGATGAAAGGCGCTATAGAAATGTAATAAACTATCATCCCAAAAGTTCCCCGTCTCCCCGTGTCCCCGTGCCCCACCCCTCAGCTGCAGCGTCTCACTGTGTGACGGCGATACAATCGATGAGGCGCGCAAACTCCATGCCCGGTCAGAGAGGAGCCGCGGACAGCGAGGCGGGATCTGGGTCCCCGCGAGGGTGTGACGTGGGTGTGACGGAGGACGGGGATCGTGTCGGTCGCCAGGCGCAGGGGCAGCACCCCGCCGGGAGCCGAGCACGGTCGGCCTTGGGACGGGCCAACTGGATACGAGCTATCTAAGATGTGTAACGACGTCAGGTTGAGAGTTAACCAGGACACGGGAGAGTCGGGTGGGAGTGGGGGCTGACGGAGGG
>JAZEWU010000043.1:93235-113942 GCA_036362915.1 Geotria australis | reverse complement strand
AGTGCGGTTTGTGAACCTCGCCGCCAGGGAGACAAAGGCGGCCGGGCGTGGTGCTAGTCACCCGCCCCCTCGTGTGCCAGGTCGACCCTCAATAGGTGCTCGCTAACGGCAATTGCCACTAAGGTCTGTTAAGGCTATACGGGGATAAAAAATAATATAAATTTATATAGCGCCTTTCACCCGAGGTTCTTTGGTGATGGTGATAATTGGTGGTGAGGGTGGTGATTGTGATGTTGAGGGTGATTGATGCTGGTGATAATGAGGGTTGAAGGTGGTGTGTGGGGCGGTGGCTCAGTGGTTAGCGCGCTGAGCTACAGACCTTACGGCCCGAGTTCGAATTTCGCTCGCGGCTAACCCCGATTACGATTTCATGAACCGGTCTTCGGCCTCTCCTAGGTCGACTTAGCCTTGAATGGGTGCCCTGGTGCGGTGTGTAAACATTGCCACTAGGGCATTGTTTATTTGCAGTTTTGGCCTTCGTAGGTGTTCGCTAACGGCACTTGCCCCACAGTCTGACGAGGCTATGTGGGTGATCTTTGGCTTTGTCTTTGACGTGTTTTTTTTTAATGTGAATTGAACGCCGCAGTGGCGACACGGCGGTATTACGTGTAAGCGCGGAGAGAGCGTGCAGTGAGCGTGCTGCGAGAACGCTGTGTGAGCGTGTAAGCGCGCAAATGTTAAATGCGCGCCGGCAAAAGGTCTGTGTCGGTGCGGAATTTTGTGCGCGGATGTTTGGTTAATCGCCGCGATCGAAATTGGTTAAATATGCGCCGGGGGAAAAAAGAGAGGGTTTTGAGTGTATATGAGCGTCGTGATTAGTATTGTGTTAAATATTCGCCATCAGAAAGGGTGTTGTGTGATGGGCGCCGTGATTATGGGCGTCGTTGAGGGGAGACAAAGGTGGCTTTGTGTAAAGGGTCACCCACCCTCTTGTGTGCCGTGCTGGCCTTCATGAATGAACGCTAACGACACTTGACCCTACAGCCTGTTTAGGTTATACGGGGAACCTTTGCCTTTGTAGCTGACGGGAGCTATAATGCATATTCATTGTGCGCCTGCGCTCACCAGCCGTGATTAAAAGAATAAACTTTATGTGCGTGTGTTGGAGTTGATTTAGTGCCAAGAGGCGTGTAGCCGTGATTGTGAGTGTTTGTGTTAGTGAGTGGTGACCTTGCCCTAGCTGGAGGGTCAACAATTCGTATCTGCAAAAGATGAGAAAGGTGGCCACATCAGCAACACGGGCGCGTGCTGGCCAGCAGATGAAACACGGCGCACAGCTGTGGAGCAGTACCGCCTGTGCAGAAGCCCTCGCGTGGCCTCACGGAGCCGCCCACCACTACCACGGATGAACTGCAGGTGTGGTAATGCAGTCGTTTGACAAACTCCCACATTGGGTCTCATGGCGTGAAGGTAGTCGGCATGGGATTACACGGGGCTCACGAACTCACGCAGTCGCCGCGAACAACAACCAATGCAAGACTTGTGCGAGACACAACGGGTTTAGTCAACATCGCACGTTTACTACTGACAGAGCCAGTACTCGGCGCCAAAGATCGTCTTGAGAGGCGTACGATGGCCCCAGGCCTGCGAATGCAGAATTGTTCTGCCCAGCGCGCGTCTGCGTGGGTTCAGGGGGGACAGTTTTGGTCGCGATTATGACCCTACAGGCGTCTCAAGTGAGGTCACATTAGGGATAACAGGTTTAAATTGTTTAGTCACCGTTATATAGTTTGGGTTAGGCTCACAAAGTCTGTGTTGGAGCCTATTATAAATAAGAACCCCGCAAAGTACATCTCTCCACTAAACAACTTCCCAGCACAAACGACACGAAGCTGCATTTAACGCACTGGTTGCAGCCGAGCGGTGTGTGGAGGGAGCAGCAATACAGGAACCATTACAGCGTCACCGCTAGACACCAGGAAGCACGCCGGTGTGGTCACAGCGACACAGCCGCTGACCGCAGCGCCGCACACCCCACACCTCGGGCGAGTGCGCCCCACTCCGCGGCACCATTTCCACACGGGGCACTTTGTTTGGGAAGTTGGTGTCTAAGGGCGCGTTACTGAGCCTCCACAGCGAGTCACACTCTCTACGGCTCGTGTATATTAGTTGTCCCATCGAGAGTGCGGCTCTTATAGCGTGAACATAGACGTCCACTGCTGTCTTGGGGCTGCCGACGTGGCAAAGCGCCACTCCACGACACCTTCAGATGCCCAATTACATCTGAATAGGACCGTCGGCATCGAAGCGATGAGCGAGACCTCAGCCCGTGGGGGCGAAGCCACAGGTGTTATCCAGCCATTCAGCCACAGGTGTCATACAGCGACTCAGCCACACGTGTCACAGTGCGACTCAACATCCTTCACAGGCGACCTTACACGGCCACGCGACTGCTACCTTCAGTCGATCACAGGTCGCTGAGCCAAATAGAAATTATCCTCGGCTTAAGTCCTTAAAAAGACAAAACCACGTCTCTCAGGATTTCCAAGCTTTTCAGTAGGGACGAGGCGGCGACCAGGAGACCGCACAGACAAGAGCCCGGGCTGATCTCAAGGAGGAACACAAACTTTAAACCCAAACCCACAGCAGCGTGACTCGGTGAGCTTTCTCTATCCTGAGTCACACGACCACTTCACACAGGAAATATATTTGAAATCAATTACTTATCAGATTAAGTTTTAAATGAAACTTTTGAAAACGGCCCCTTGATGAAGGTCAAAGGCTGTGCTTGTTGTCTAAACGATTGTAACGCCACAGTGAAAATCGATCTGACACCTTCAGGTCTAGCCACCGTGAGCATCACGGGATGTATTGACAGCTCATATCCGTTTGGCTCTCTTATGGAAATTAGATTTTGTGCCTTCAGTAGAATCCTGTTGTCGATGTTCGGTGTCGCCGCCCACTGGATGCCGCGGCTATACCGAAATAATAGATGTGCACAGCAATGTTAATACATCAGCCGTAAAACACCTACAAGAGTAAACTGCAGGTATTCCTACAAGCTCTTCCAGGATTCAGCGTGTTTTGGAGTGGCCATGCTTTGCCCCATTCCCATGATGTGTCCTTGTCGTGAGCGGGACCCAGGATGCCTCACCTTACTATCCATCATCCATCTTCTAAACCGCTTGTCCTGGTGAGGGTCGCGGTGGCAGCAGTCCAAGGAGAGTCGACCAGACATCCCTTTCCTCAGCAACAGATTCCAGCTCTTCCTGCGGGGGATTCCCAGGTGTTCCCAGGCCAGCCGAAGGATATAATCTCTCCAGCGTGTCCTGGGTCGGCCTCTAGGGCATCCTTACCAGATGCCCGAACTTCCTCAACTGGCTCCTCTCAATCCGAAGGAGCAGCGACTCTACTCTGAGGTTGTCCCGGAATTCTGTGCTCCTCACTTTGTCAGAGAGAGTGAGCCCAGCAACCCTGCGGAGAAACCTCATTTCTGCCGCTTGTATCCGCGATCTCGTTCTTTCGGTCATAACCCAAAGTTCATGATAGGGACGTAGATTTACCTGTAAACCGAGAGCTTTGTCCTAGGACCAAGCTCACACTTCACTACCACGGACCGTTACAGTGCCCGCATAACTGCAGACGCTGCTGCAATCTGCTGGCCAAACTCACGTACCCGCTTACCATCACTCGTGAACAATACACCATATTTAAACTCCTCCACTAAGGCAAACTGCTCTCACCTTACTAGCAGACCACAGTATTCGTAATAACCTTCATGTCACATATACAGACCACAATAAGTGTTGGAAAAATTTAGAGAACATTAAATCAGACCTAAACAAGCATCGTGCCGACATCCCAAATGGCGTTAAATACTTAACACAAGCGGCCAGGTCACAAATATAGCTCAACATGCGCGCTCAGCCACTCCAGAAGCGACTCCTGGGGAACGAGACAATGAACTCTCAAATACTGAGGAGCTTGTCTCGGGGGCAGATTCGGGGCAATCCGGTGGACAGCACCACTAACAACGCGTTTTTACTAAAGGTACAAAACTCATGGTCCATTGCTGTCACCACAAACCGAATGATGTTGGTCTTACAACACAGCAGTAGCACCGAGACCAGTACCGTGGAGACAGGACGGGCTACGGTCTGTCGAGCCACAAAAAGACCGCCCGCCCAACCTATGTTTGCCAAGAAAACACAGGTTGCTGTCCAGGGCATGACCTCAACGGAGGCTCTGTGCCGGGAGGTTGTCACCGCTCTGGATGGAATGGGCCCATGGGAGGAGGCCTCTCGGCTAACTCGCAGCAACAGGTGCCGCAGATCCTGATCCACGATTCGGAGTATGTGGGCCGCGTTCTCACCACTTTAAGGCACAGGGCTAGCGGCCGAGCGCCAACTCGCGGCCGACTTAGCTGCTGGAGCTTCCTCTCCTCTTCTCGAGACAGAGGAGGCCAGGACAATCTACAATTGCGCTGGACTCCCCGGCAGGAGCAAAGCACGCCGCGGGAGGCCCTTGTTACCGTTTCACACGGCGTTTGGTGCCACGAGGAATGTAACGCATGTTTAGAGAGAAATCGAGCTTGAGGAGAGGAAGCGCTCAATGTTTAGGTCTCGGGGCTCCATCTCACGCTGCCGGTAGCAACTTTTGCTTTTATTAAAACAGAAAAAGCGTCATTTGTGGCCTGTGGCGATGCTCGCTCGCCATCGTGCGCGACAAAAGGCGGCGTCCTGGGCGGCGTCACTGGGGGGGGATGCAGCGGGGCCAGGGGGCACCGCGCCGGCCCCAAACCCTCTCCGCTCACGTTGCACCAGCGACGTTGCCCGGCGGACGGCACCACCGACGGGCACAGGGAGCGCCGCGCCAGAAGGCCGTTTTCCCACGCGTCCGCAGACTTTCGCAGGGCACGGGAATATCAATGTTCCGAGGACCTCCTCGGAACAAACAAGGAGGCCGTGGGCGCACGCAAGCGTCAGGATTCCGTATGGCAGGGAAGCAGCCGACCCCTTCTGCTGAGAACGATGACTGTAAAAATAAACGTCTACTCCGCCGCACCAGAGCCCCCTATCGCGCCCCAGGGCGCGGATGGGCCCCATGGCGTGGACTGGCCCCGGTTCACGGACGGGCCCCGGGGCGCGGACGGGCCCCGGGGCGCGGACGGGCCCCGGGGCGCAGACGGGCCCCGGGGCGCAGACGGGCCCCGGGGCGCAGACGGGCCGGGTCGTGTTGCCAGCCGGGGCGGCAGTCAGGTGCAGGACTGCACGGGGCCACCTCAACGCTGTGAATTCGGCTTCACATTCCGATGAGTAAAAAAGTAGAATAAATACAAAACGATTATACACTCTGTATATGATTTTTTCAAAAAGACGTCAATCCTGGCTGTACAGGACACAATGTAACAAAGCGTGTGGAGCTGAAGTGACATCTAAGCACGGGGCGGTGTTCTCGACAGAAGAAACACGAATGAAAACAAGCTGCATTCACTGACAACATAGGACATTACCGGTCCCACGACACCCGACTAGGTGTACAGGTCATAACAATCCCAACATTAACACAGAGCCCTGCATACCCAATTCTCCGTGTTTAACTCTGAAGACAACTCTCTTAGACACTGGTAACCTCATCAACTTTGCTACGCCTGGATCCAGCCCTCACCGCTAGCGACCCACGTTTGTAACACACTGGAGAGCGTTGAGAATCATTCAAAACAAATGCACCCCCCCCCGCCCGCCCCCCCGTGGCCAGCGCGAGACGAGTGGGGGACGAGTGGGGGACAAAGGCTCGGCTCGAGGCGGCATTGATCCCGGCTCGTCCAGGGGGCTCAGGCAATGAGGGGGCAGCGACCACTATTGCTCGCTCACACATTGTCGCCCGCTCAGACGTCATTATAACGTCATCACGTCATCATTGCCCACTCACACGTCTTCTCGCGTAGCACGGTCACTTGAGGCCACATGCTCGTATCAAAAATAAACTCATTCCTGACGTCGCGGGGGCCAGAGGGAGGTCCGCAACGACCCTACGCGGCTCAGGAATGGGAGTGAAAATGAGTTTTGGACCTGATCGAAGTGAGTAAAAAAGGGCTTGGGGTAAATAAGAGGATTGCTGTGTCAAATGAACTGGATTGGGGTACGGGATCAAACTCGGGTATTTCGGGACTCCCGGAAAAAAGCGACTGCTGGAGCGGGCCGACTCTACATCCACACAGATATATACACGAGCACACGTGCATACACATATACATATATCTACAGTACAGTATAGGGGATGCTGCTGTAGCGATGTCACGGGGCGGTAGTCGAGAAACGAACTACGGCCCGAACAGGCCCCGCGCGGCCTCGCGTCCCCGCGCGGCCTCGCGTCCCCGTGGAGGCAGGGGGACGGCGTCCCCGCCGTCGCGACCTCGTCAGTCGCGTCAGTCGCTGTCGTCGGAGCTGATGACGATTTGCTCCGCAGCCGCCTGCGCCGCGGTGCGGAGGCGGCTCCCCGCGGGCGGCCCCAGCGCGGGGAAGCCGGCCGTGGGGCCGCGCAGGAAGGATACGTCCGTCATCGACAGCGAGGCCGCCGGCGCTGCCAGCGAAGGCAGGAGGCCGTGGTCGCGCAGGCCCTGGTCCCTCAGCAAGGTCTGCGCCAGCGTCGGTGACGAGAAGACCGACCCGGCCGGCGAGGACGCGTGCAACGCCGCGGCCGTCACGGGGTTCGACGACGGTAGGAAATACCCGGCCCCGCTGTAGAGGCGCGGGTCTCCGTACACCTGGCGGTACGGATACAGCGCGGGCCCCGCGCGCAGCGGGTGGCCCAGCGGGGCCAGCGGGGCCAGCGGCGCTACGGCCGGCGGCTCGGGCACCCCCGACGGGGCCGACGAGGGCCCGGGCGGGGAGAGACCCAGGCCGTTGTGCGTCCGTGCCCCACCCTCCTCATCCTCCTCCGCTGCCTTGTCCTTCTCCGCACATCCGTTGAGCTCCGCTCCGCGCCCGGCGTCCCTTTGCAGGCGCTCCGCCGGCGCGCCGTCTCCGTGCCTGGCCAGCTGCCCGTTCTCCTCAGGGCCCTGCCCTCCTCCTCCGCCGCCGGGCGAGGGCTGCCGAGCGTGGGCGAGCGCAGGGGCGGGCGGGGGCTCGCAGGAGCCCGGTCCGCAGAGAAGCGGCGCCTCCACCAAGCCCAGCGCCGACGCGGTGGCGCCCCACGACTGCGAGGACGAATGGGGCACCGGCACAACCTCGCCTGCGCACGAGACTTGGCGTTAACGACACGGGCAAAACCCCCAAAACCCCCACGGTACAGAAACCCAGTGCACAAAACAAAGGAACAAATACAAACGCACTCCCACCTCTATCCCTCTGCACCTGCACAGCCCCACCCCTGAATAATAATAATAACATTTTATAGAGCGCCTTTCACCCGAGAGTCACAAAGTGCTGCACAACGACAGAAAAAAAACCAATAAAAACCAAAGCAACAAAAAAAAATTAAGGCTGCTTCGAATAGAATACGCCGAAAGGTCGTGAAACTGGAAATCTTAAGAGTGGCAAAAATCTGCCAGCGTCCCCTAAGATGGCCGTCACTTCCTTAAAGACAAACACGGAGGGAGACAGGGAGGGAGGGTGAGCGACAGGGAGAGACATAGGAGCGTGCGGTGACCTCCGGGGATGGTGCGGCCGGGCTGCTTAGGTCCAGACCTCACGGCAAATATCTTGCCATCGTTGGTGCGGATGTAGACCCCTGTGCACACGGGAGGGGCTGGTTAGACGCGCCGTTGCACCCGGCACCTTCAGTACCAGTGAGACGGTATAAAGGCGTATTCATCAGATGCTGTCATACACTCGACTAGAAAACCAGGAGCACAAACACCTAACACACTTTTGGGCTTTGGATGCTTCTGCTGAATTCTTTAATTCTGACTACTGAAACTTTTTTTTAGGATTGAAGGCATGAAACCATGTTTCCAGAACACGCTGAGCTTGAAATTGAGACTAAGGTTTGTCTCAGATCTGTCCTAGTCTAACTTCAGCTCAATCGCACCATTTGGTAATTATCAGCCTTGTTATGGAATTCACTCGGAGCACAAGACGTCAGTTTAACATAGGGATTTTCTTGTGCAGAGATCTGGTAACTGATGATCATGACAGATGCATCTGTCATTTTCTCACATCAACTATATTAGGTTGAATCAAACAAACCTAACGTGCAAACAACTGTGGACCCTAATTCCAAAGTATCAAACCAAAGCAGCCCCCAAAAACCGAATACAACTGTCCAGCCAAGGCTCCAAGGAGCAGGTTGTAAGAGGGCTGATTCACGGAGGCTTCCCCAAGAATTCCAGTCAGCCAATGGAGCTCCAATCAGCAGGGTCCACACATAACTACAGTGGTGCCTGTCCCAGCCAGGAGCCACGAGGGTTCTGGGGGAAACCATCAGAGCAAAGGTACGACCTGGCCAAGAGCAGGTATGAATAACGTTGTGTCTGAGTTGAGCAAGTTAGTAAACAAATGTGAAGGACCCAGGCCACATCACACACACACAGGCTTCAAGCAACACACATCTGCACAGTGTGAGAAAATGAACAGTCTGAAATGGCACGAAGGCAGCGATTGATGAGTTTCATTTGAGCAGATGGAAGCCCATCGAGATTCAGTGCAAGGGTAAGTGGGAAACATAAGTCACGCTTTGTTGCAAGTAATTGTTCAAATTTAGTATTTGGGCCGCGACAAAGGCCCCTTCTTGCTGACGAAATCAGAATTTTAAACTTCAAGCTCACGGAGGCAAAACACTGACGAGTGTCTACAGAAACCGGTCGGTGGCAGCATGAATCACAGCCACGTCCGCTGACGACAAACGCAGGGCCCGGGGTCTCATCACTGTGCCACGTCTTTGCCCCAAAAGGAAAACGCAGTTGCAGTAGATTAAATATAAAACTATTGAAAGCAACTGCAGGATATCAGGTTTCTCTGCCGAGTAAATTATCGATTTAAAATGTTTGCACACGTGTCAATGCATGTGTGCCATTTGCTCGCTGACAGCATGGAAACCCTTACCCACATTAAATCGTGAACACACATTTGGTACTTGCGCCATTCCGAGAGCACAAGGCGATCGTCACAAAAAAAGGCGCCACCGTGTTTCAGACAGAGGCTGTGGCGGTTTCACAGCAGGGGGCCATGATACCGCACGTGTAAAGCCAATCCAGTGTTTTGCAGGTACGTAATCAAATCAGGCAAATCCAAACCGTAACGAGATGTTCCATATCTCACGGGACTTTGCAATTCAAATATATTCGTCAATAACGACAGCGAATCTCCATGGGTTTCCACGCGGTTCAAAGAGAGCAATGTGCCGAGGAGGGCTCCCTCTGTGGCGCACGGGCCGCGCCGGTGTGGGTGCGCGCTATCGCCGGCAGTTACCCCTGTTCCCCTGGATGACGAAAATGTTCTCCCCCGCCGAGATCTTGGCTTGTGTATTGGTGGATGTGTGTGATCCGGGAACCACAATATCTGATGAAAATAAAAAAAGCACATCGTTCACAATTTGCAACATCTGATAAAGAGGATCCTGGGCCCAATAGACTCTGCCGAGGTGCAAACACAGGCAGCGCGTGAGGCTGCGGCCAATTCGTCGGTGGCTGGCGCCGTCACGGAAACACGGTGGCATCAAGAGAAGCAACGGGCGCTCGTGTGGCAACGCAGTGTTCAACATGGGATCGTAGTGGCAGCCGTTACCGCTTAGCTCCGGCCTGCAGAGGGGGTAGGCGTTACGGTTCTGGCTAGAACTAAGCGGCAGGGCAGTGTCGGGGCAGAGAGGGTAGAAGGCTCAGATAGCTACTACCATCTGCTTTAGCAAGGGACCAGCGCCATGGACAGTTCAGGTTCCAATCTCAGCTACCCACAGGTTGTTTTGTGATCTCAGTAGAGTAACTAACGACCGGACTGATCGGCACAATGAGTGCCTCTCACTCGTCTCCCTAAGCGTGCGGTCGAGGAAACGCTTGGAGGACGTTACTGCAAAATTACATCAAACCGGGGCAATTTCAGAGCGGCTCGAGGCCATGGCGCCACAGTCCATTAAATACACTTCGCTCTGAAATTAGGCCGAGCCCCTAATTTTGATGCAAGTGGTGCAACCAGAGGTGTTGATTTTAGCCGAGGCAGTCACCGCTGGCGTGGGGGAAGGCCGCATGCTCCCATAAGGGTGCAAACACAAGCCTCACGTTTCCTCTCTCCGTCACCGTCTCGTGTCAGTGCCAGGCCGAAACGACGCTGCTGGAGCTCACTGTGCCCGGCGAGCATCTGTGTTTCCATTTCGTGTTTCTCAGAGTTCTGCGTTTTATGATGTTTTGCCAAAACATTTCTATAAATATTTTTTTTATTAGAATGAATATTTTTTTTAAGTCACGGTCAAGCCAGGTTTTGCTGTCATAGCCTCTCACAGGCACTAAATTTGTGAACACACAATGGAGTCGGACAGCTTTAGAACCGTGCAACTCGGCGCTTCACGAGCGTCTAAACACAAACTGATTCGGATGTTTAATCGGGGAAATCTCAGTCAAGAGCCTAAAAACGTTGTCAGAACGATTGAGTTTTGAAGATTATCAATTTTCTTTTTGGGCATTTTCATTTCAGAGTTTGTAAAAAAACGAGTGAATGGAAGGACAATGCTCAACTGCGCAGACAGCCTAAGAGCAAATCCTCAATCATCTTTGCATTTTTTACCAATAGTTTAGAATCTCAAAAAAGTTGAAACGTTCCAAGAAATTTATTTTAAAAATCATAAATGCAGAACTCATTCCCAGCAATCTCTCTTCATTCAAGGCATCGTGTTTATCAGCAAAATGTTGCAAGAAAATTTGCCTAACAATGTCATATTCTCAAAGTCATATTTTGCCAAACTGTGAATAGTCACCTCTGGTGGGAAGGCTGCCAGAGCGACGATTATGCTCTACATTAGATTTAAGGGGTGCACAGTTTATTGGGCTCAAGCAAAAGGAACAATATGAATTTCACTTAAGTCAGAGACACCACAGGTCAATCTGAGAGAAACGCAGAGCGGTTGCGAGGTCGCCGGAGTTTGCGTCGCCCAAGGCCTCACAGCCCTGAGCAGCGTCTCTAAAGCGGCCGTAGCATGTACCGCCGGCGCAGGAGGGCAAGCGGCCAGGAGCATGTGCCCATCAGATACACATGGCATTATTCACAAGCCAAAAAATGTGAACGAGAGAGAAACATTCGGAGACAATGTCCCTGTGACGCAGCAGTGTGTGAGCGTGTCTGAGGTGAGTGACGACGGGTGAGGGTGGATGTTTGTGAGGCTGTGTGTGTGTATACTTATTTTGAGTGTGTGTAGGGTGTGGGTGGTGTATTTGTGTGGTATGTTGGAAGCGATGGTGGCTGGTCTGTGTGGCGTGACACTGTAGGGTATATGTGATGTGCGTGTACGTGGTGTGCATGTAGTGTGTGCACGCGGGGTTTATGTAATATAGGTGGTGTATGCATGTGGTGTGTAGTGCGTGTATGTGGGGCTGTGTGCAATTGGGTGCCACTCACTGTAAATGCGGAAAAGGTGAATTCTTGATTTTATGTGATCTCACCTTCTCATTTTACTACTGTTGGTGTCACTGGCTGAGAACCTCACTCTCATATATTCATATTCTCAGGACCCTTCTTCTCCTCTGCATCCACGCCTATTCTATGACCGTGTTTACTGATCATGACCAATTTCTCAACTCCACTGAACACCCAGTAAAAGCTGAGCCATTGTCTTTAAACTCAGTGCTCTTGCGTAACCAGCTAGTGAATAAAACGGAGGCGTAACCTTCAAAATAGCAAACCTGGATTGTGAGTGGCACTCGAGTGTGCAGCGTGAGCGTCTAACGTCCGCGAAGCGAGCAGCGCGTGCGTGCGTGCGTGCGCGTGCGTTGCGGCGTGCACGCGTGCGTTGCGGCGGGCGCGCCGTCTCCGCCAAGCGCTACCGGTGGTCGTGACAATCCTCTGCACGTTGACGCCGGCACGCTGCAGGGAGCTCATGGTGAGCGCGGTGGGGTTGAGGCCGGCGGGGGCAAGGCCGGGCCCCACGGGCGCCACGCGGGGCAGCATGGGCACGGGCGTCGTCTGCATGGGCGGCACGTTGGCCACGGGGCGGCTCTTGAGGCCCGCGTGCATCGAGAGCCTGCGCCGCGCGACACATATACACGGCGCGCACGGCGGGGTCGTGAGCCGGGCGCGGCTCCCCTCCTCGGAACGGCGACGCGAAACCCGGGCCCCGCTCGACGCGAAACCCGGGCCCGCTCGACGCGAAACCCGGGCCCCGCTCGACGCGAAACCCGGGCCCCGCTCGACGCGAAACCCGGGCCCCGCTCGACGCAAAACCCGGGCCCCGCTCGGCACAAGCGTCGCCGGGACACCGCCGCCCGCGCGCCCGCCCGCACCTGTGCTGCTGTTGCTGCTGCGCGAAGACGGTGAGGCTGCTGAGGCTGCTGGCCACACTGGGGTAGAACTGCGCGTAGCTGGGCCGCTGGTACTGCACGCACGCGCGCTTCTCGTCCTCGTAGCTCTTCTTCGCGAGCCGCTTCTCGGCTGGCGTGAGCCGGTACTCGGAGCGCTCCATCAGCAGAGACTCGTGCGTGAAGGGCTCCTGCGGGCGAGGGTCGGGAGTCAGGGGTCGCGACCTCCGCTGACGCCAAGGGCGGCGTGTTCACCGCAACGAATGGCGAGAGCGGCCCGAATCTGGCGGCCGCCCTGGTCATCACGGCACGTGTAACTGCAAACAGCTACGCGTCGCCTGCTCCGTCTCGGCGAGTGTCGCCCGAGCGAGCGGTCACCTTGGTGAGCAGGCGGCTGTGCTCTAGGCAGGTGGCGCGGAGCAGCGGATCGTGGTGGCGCTCGGCGATGGAGGGGAGGTCCATGGGCTCCGCCTCGTCCTCCTCCACCAGGTGGAGCAGGTTCTCCACTTCGTGGCGAGTGAAGTTCAACACGGGGTTCATGTCGTCCACCACGCGGTCTGCGCACGCGCGCGTACCGTACATACGCTGTGCACACATACTTGCAACTAAATACTGAATAACAGCAAATGTTACGTTTTATTAAACATGTAAAAATGATACAAGGTTTTACATTTTCTGGCAATGAGACAAGTGTAAAGATCTTAAAAACACCAACTGGACTGAACAACTGGACAAGTCTCTTAAATGCCCTCAGCCTCCTGTTACTTTAATGCTATTTATAACGCGTGCCACATATTCATTCAATGTCATTCGAAGAGAGAACGACTCAGAGGCGCGAGGAAACCGCAGAGAAGCGGGGGAGAGGGAAAGGCAGCCAGGCGGTTTGCCGACACCGACATTTTGCCACACACTGCGTCCTATATATTATCATGTTATTGGCCAATTCATTAAGGAGTGGTTTTTTTAGTTGTGGGAGGAAACTGCAGAACTTGGAGGAAACCCACACAGAACAGGGGGCGAACACACAAACTCCACGCAAAAAGGTGCCTGAGGCGGGAATCAAACCGCCGTGGAGCAGAATCTTCCGTGAGGCACAGATGTTACCACTGCACCACCCTGCCGCCCAGGTTACGTACGGCGGGGTAAAGCCTGGGTACCTCCACCTAATTAACAATGCCGGCACGTTGGTGAGCGCCGGTGAGTGGGTGGGCTCGCGAGGCCGGGCCTTACTGGACATGCCCTGCTTGGAGATCTGCCGGTCATAGATCTTCTTCTCGAGCGTGAAGTCAGACACCAGGCGGTACACGAAGCACGGCTTGCCCTGGCCGTAGCGGAACACACGGCACACGGCCTGCGCGTCGTGGCACGGGTTCCACGATGCGTCGAAGATCACCACGCGGTTCGCCCCGATCAGGTTGATGCCCAGGCACCCGGCCCTACAAAGACAAACATCCTCCATGTAGCCTTCGCAGACTGCAATAAAAATAATAATTTTACATTTATAATGCGCACATATTCATTCACTGTCGAAGGTACTCATTCGACAAGAGAACGACTCAGAGGCGCGAGGAAAGCACAGGCGGAGGAGGCAGCCAGGCGGTTTGCCGGCGCCATATTGCCACACACTGCTTCTTTATATTAGGATGTTATTGGTCAATTAATTTACAAGTATATTTTTAAGTTGTGGGAGGGAAACCGGAGAGCCCGGAGGAAACTCACGCAGAACAGGGGGCGAACACACAAACTCCACACAGAAAGGCGCCCAAGGCGGGGATCGAACCTGCTCAGGCAAGACCATTCTTTCTGTGAGGCGCAGATGTTACCACTGCAGCTTTTACCACTCCGCCACACTGTAGGGTCACGTGTCTCGGTGAAACTCGGCGTGTCTCAGCATGTCTCAGTGGAACTCAATGAGACTCGGTGGGACTCACCGAGACCCACTGGCTCTCAGGAAGTCTCACTGGGCGTGGGTGAAGAGTGGGGCTCACCTCGTGGATAGCAGGAAGAGCCACACACTGCTGTTGAGGGGGTTGTTGAATTGGTTGATGAGTTTTTCCCGCTCTGAGGTGGCCGTGCTGCCATCCAGTCCTGCAGGGAGAGAGAGACGCGGTCGCGCTGTTCATGTGGCCACGTCACAGTCGACAGCTCCGAAATTCACCCCCTCTCCTCCGAGCTTCACCCCCTCTCCTCCACTCCATTTATGGGCGTTTATGCGAGGGCTCAGGGGTAGTGCGTTCGCCACTTATTTGCAGAGGCTTGAATCTGGCGGTCGCCGTGGTTATCGTGATAGGAGGCTGTTGTGTGCCAGCGTCAGGCTCCACATTTGCCATATTCACACATTAACTTTTTTCGAATTCTATTCGATTCTTCAAAGCATGATGGTTATATGACAGTTTCCCATTGCAACAAGTTCTTCTTTAGTTGCAGACAGCCCTTCGACATTTAGAGATATAATAGTCAGTGCTGGCGTTAAAGGCGGTGGGCATTGGCCTCTCTTGCTCCAGACTGAGGGGCTTCTGGGATCTGTTGAGCTTCTAGACATCGTTGTCTTTCAGCTTGGCTTCGAAGTGTTTGGTTGAATTTGCAGGTAATACCAAGTATTAATTGACAGGGATCGCGACGTGAACGCTTCTACCTTGATCCCCACACATTAACTGCAAACTACTCATAAACAGAGCTTCACTATGCAAACTACTCAATTGCAATTCTTCTCGAATTCGACCAAGTGACCGTCGCCCTTTGACGGCAGAACGACACCCGAAGGCAATCGCTCTTGTAAACAAGACCCATCCCGATCTCTCGGGTCTTCGACAAGACACTCAAACTATTCATCGGTCGCTCCTCATTTTGGAACGTTTAGCCTCGACCCTAGTGACGGTCAACTCTCACAACACCGGCAACAAACGCGTCGAGCGGCCGCAACGCCCTGGCGAGTTGCGCCGCCGCCGAGAACGACAACATCGGCAAGTTCCCCGCAGCCCGGGAAGGGACGGGGCGCCTGGCCCAGGGCGGCCTCGAGCAGGTTCCGCTCGCAGATCGGCTCACGGTAGTAATTGACGTTCTTGCTCCAGTTGAGGCCGGGGGGTGAGGAGGCTGCCGAGGGGGCCGAACCCAAGACGATGGGAATCTTCCTCTGGCCCAGGAAAGCCTCGATGATGTCCAGCGTGGACAGACTCTGGCTGCAAAAGCGACAGGGGCGAGAGGCAGGTGACGATCGGCAGCGCGACCGCGAGGGAGCCTCCTCTCTTCACCGCAGACGGGCAGTCAGAGGGACAGGCAGACGTGGTAACAGGGAGGGCGTGGGGACCGGCCGTCGCACCTGAACACGAGGATCTTGTCCCCGTGCCGCACGCTGTTCTCCACCAGGTGGAAGAGCAACACCATCTTGGCCGAGTGCTCCATGACGCCCGTCTGGTACCCCGCCATGAGGTCCCTGGCCTGGCGCAGGACACCGCGCAACATCGTTATCGTCACATCACACACCGTCACCGTCGGAGCTCGACAGCTGGTAACGCGCTCCGCAGAGTTGACCTCCCAAGCAAACTGCCGAGAGATAAGTGGCAATCGGTCCGCAGGTCGGGTTCCGCAGGTTCGGGAGTACAGTCTGGTAGATCCCTCTTTAATAAGGAGAACCACACTGATTGTAGCAACTACAGGAGTACCTCCCTTCTCAGTGTGAGGCAAGGAAAGGTCCTGTCAAGGTTTATTTAAAAATTTCTTACCAGGCGGCTGAGGAAAGGCTTACTGAGCCACAATGTGGTGTTAGATTGGGCAGTCTGACATTTTCTCTGTACGTCGGCTACAGCAGCAGTGTTGGGAATTTCAATCAGACGTACATCTCTCATTTACTGACCTGGGCAAGGCCTATAAGATTGCCAGTTTCACGACCTTTCAGTATATTCGAAGCAGCCTTTTAACATTTAATTTTTGTTGCTTTGGTTTTTATTGTTTGTTTTATCTTTCGTTGTTGACATGCTGTTCTCTTCGCGGTCCTTGTGCAGTGCTTTGTGACCCTCGGGTGAAAGGTGCTCTATAAAATGCTATTATTATTATTAATAAGGACCTTCATGATAGTGGGCAGGCCCGGATTAGACTCTGTAGCCAGGAGTCTACACAAGTTCCTGCTCGCCTTGGGGTGCGAGAGGGATTTCCCTGGCTCGGACCTGGTGGTGGTGGTCATGGTGGCAATGGCGATGGTGACGCCGATAGTGACGGCAATGGCGACGATGGTGGTGGTAATGATCGTGGTGGTGATGGTGTTAGCCATTGCGGCGGTGATGCCAGTGGCGACGGTGGCGACGTAGCGAGCAGACGCACCCACTCGTACGTCACCACTTGTCCCCCACGCTCCGTGCCGCCCTGCGTCGCCGTGGCTCCACAACGCCCGTTTGGCTGCTCCAGCGCTGCCCCCTCCGTCTGGGTGAGCAGCGAGGGTGATGAGAATTACTGCACAGTGAGGGTGGTG
The DNA here is from genome assembly GCA_036362915.1 of Geotria australis. NCBI lineage: Eukaryota > Metazoa > Chordata > Hyperoartia > Petromyzontiformes > Geotriidae > Geotria > Geotria australis. The sequence continues at coordinate 97,098 of JAZEWU010000043.1, read as the reverse complement.
CGCGTGCTGGCGAGTAACGCCGCTCAGCGTGTCGGCGAGTGACCGTGCTGGGTGGCGAGACGAGCGCCCCCGCTGCTCACCTTGCTCACCCTGCGCCGGCCCGTGGAGCCGCCGCTGCGCTCACGCGTCAGCCCCGCGGCTGCCGCCGGGAGGTCATCCAGGTCCAGGTCGGGCTCCGCGGCGACGCTCTCCTTCTGCAGCGCCTCAAACAGGATGTCCGGGTGGTTCCAGATCTGGGGACGGGGGCACAGGGGTGGCGTTACGGGGCACGCCTCCTCCGCCGCCTCCTCCGCCGCCTCCTCCTCCGCCGAGGTGAGATCCCCGGGAGGAGCGGCGGGGGCTCCGCTCGCGACCTCAAATCCGGCAGCGGGCAGGCGGGCGCCACAGGCGGCGGATCGGACAAACGACACGTGTCGCGAATCTTCCTTCCTGTGGGCATCGAGGTGCAATAACCCCGGGGCTCTGCAGGGTCGGAGAAATAATAATAATAATAAACTATTACATAACGCACGGCACATATTCGTAACATTTTTCGAGAAAACCACACAGAGGCGGAGGAGGCAGCCAGCCGGTTTCCCGGCGCCAACATTTTGCCAGACACTGCGTCCTATAAATTATGATGTTATCCATGCATCCTTTTTCTAAACCGCTTGGCATGGTGAGTGAGGGCTGCAGTGGCAACAGTCCAAGGAGAGTGGACCAGACATCCCTTTCCTCAGCAACAGATTCCAGCTCTTCCTCGGGGATTCCCAGGCGTTCCCAGGTCAGCCGAAGGATATATGTTATCGCCCATTTGATTAAGGAATGTTTTTTTTATACTTGTGGGAGGATACCGGAGAACCCAGAGGAAACCCGCACAGAATACCCCCATATAAACTTCACACAGAAACGCGCGCGAGGCGGGAATCAAGCCGGCTCGGGCAGGACCATTCTTTCTGTGAGGCGCAGATGTTACCGCTGCGCCACAAAGGTGAGTGTCGCTGCCTCAACGCTCAGTCGAGTGGCAGGAAATCGGCGCTCGGCACCGCGTGAGAACACGAGACGACCCATAAGCGAGAGGGCCGGGAATGGCGCGCGCGCGCGCACACATGCACACGGACACGTGCTGGCAGCAGCAGCAGCAGCACCTTGCAGCAGACGCAGTAGGCCTTGAGTGGGCTGGAGCCGAGCCAGCCTGAGGAACCGGCCTCCTGGAAGCGCAGCATGAAGTGGCGATAGAGCGCTTGCTGGATGTGCGAGAGGCGCACCAGCAGCACGTGCTCCTCCTTGGCCGGCAGCGTGGCCGTCAGCACGTTGTGGCCTCGCCTGTCGGGCATGCGGGCCGCACCGCGCGTTACACTCACACGGTACACACACGCGGTACGCACGTACGCACGCCGTGCACAGGTACGCACGCACGCACGCACACACGGTACACACGGTACACGCGCACAGTATACACACGCCCACAGTACACACACATGCACATTACACACACGGTACACACGTACACACACACGAGGTACACAGGGTACATAGCACACTGCATTACACTCCCCCCATACGGGACGTTACACACACAGGACGGCACGTGACAAAGTCCAGGACGAGCGAGTGAGCGAGCGTGCAAGCGTGCGGGCGAGTGCCGCGACGGGGACGCCAGCGTGCGTGCGGGTGGCCTGCCGTCTGTCGCGCTGCTTGCCTCTGCACGAATCCCTCGAGCAGGCTGTGCAGCACGTGGCTGCGGTAGCGCATGAGGCGCATGTCCTGCGGCGTGCTGTCCACGCACTGCCCGTTGAGAATGGGCCGCTCAAACAGGTTGCTGAACTCCTGGCGCGTGCCCAGGAAGTTGGGCCGCACAAAGTCCACCATGCACCAGTACTCGATGAGGTTGTTCTGCAGCGGGTATCCGGTGAGCACCACACGCCGCCGCGTGCGCACCGCCTTCAGCGCCTGCGCCGTGCTCGCGTGGCAGTTCTTGATGCGGTGGCCCTCGTCACAGATCACCACGTCGGCGCCCGGCCGGGTCAGGGCCTTCTCCACGTCTGGCGCGACACACGGGGAAAGAGGAGCGGGCGCGTCTCCGACACGCCGGGGTCTCTCGCCAACGGCGCCCTCGGGGCGGCAGGAAAGCGCGCCGTGTCCCGGCCGCGTCCGATGGCGACGATCGTTGTCAAACGCGAGTACGTCGCGTTACGTAACAATGATAACTATAAACTCGATTTATTACGCGTGGCACGTGTTCATTTTCAAAAGTATTCATTCAAAGAGAGAACGACTCGGAGGCGTAGCGAGGAAACCGCAAAGAGACGAAGAAGGCAGCCAGGCTTTTTGCCGGCACCAACATATTGCCACACACTGCGTCCTATATATTACGATGTTATTGGGCAATTAATTAATGAGTGTTTTTTTTTAGTTGTGGGAGAAAACTGGAGAACCCAGAGGAAACCCACGCAGAACAGGTGGAGAACACACAAACTCCACACAGAAAGGCGCCCGAGGTGGGAATCGAACCGCCTCGGGCAAGACCATTGTTGCTGTGAGGCGCGGATGTTACGACTGCGCCACGGCTTGGCCGTGTCGGGCGGCGGGGTTGTTAGGGACGCGGGTTTGGACGGATCGGTCTATGGGTTAACCCGAAAACCAATAACACACCGTGATATTGGCTACAAAAACCTGCAGGCTCAATCAACAACCTGTGTGTTTTGTGTCGCATTATAGGCCCAATGTGCAGCAATCAGCTAAAATAATAAACATCTATCTATCAGGAAGAGTGAGTGCAGTGAGGGTCAGGATGGAGTGAGGGAGACAGCGAGGGTCAGGTTTGAGAGAGCAGGACCGCGGAGCCGTACCCAGGAGCAGCTCCTGCTGCCGGTCCTCCTCGTCCAGGTCGATGATGACGGGCCCCGTCTGCTTCTTGGGCTTCTTCTTGCGCCCCGAGCCGAGCGACGCCTTCTTGAGCGACAGGAGGCGGAACATCTCGTAGCCCATGAGCAGCACGCCGCCACCGGCGCTCCACTCGGCGATCACGCGCGCCCGCGCCACCGTCGTCCTGCGCGCGCACGCGCACGCACGCCGCTCGTTAACGTCCATCCATCCATTTTCTAAACCGCTTGTCCTGGTGAGGGTCGCGGTGACAGCAGTCCAAGGAGAGTGGACATCCCTTTCCTCAGCAACAGATTCCAGGTCTTCCTGGGGGTGGATTCCCAGGCGTTCCCAGGCCAGCTGAAGGATATAATCCCTCCAGCGTGTCCTGGATCGGCCTCTAGGTCTCCGCCCAGTGGGCCGTGCCTGGTAGACTTCCCGGGGGAGCCTTCCAGGGGGGCATCCTTACCAGATGCCCGAACCACCTCAACTGGCTCCTCTCAATCCGCAGCAGCAGCGACACGTTAACGAGCGGACAGAAATCCGCACGTTAACGTGTCGCGTTTAATCGATACCCACCGCCAGCGCGGTGGCGTAGCGGTGGGTATCGCTGCCGCCTCACAGCAAGAAGTGCCTGGGTTCGAATCCTGGCTCGGGTGCCTGTCAGTGTGTGTTCCCAATTGAGAAAATTGCACGACAAATTTCAGCGTTTTGGACGTTTTGACCAGTTACGTAGTATTCAGTACAGTACAGGGGAGACGCGATACGCCTCTACCGGCAAGGAATGTAAGTTATGACCACACGCACGTACGTGCACTCGCACGCATACATGTGCGCACACGTTAAATACAACACACATCCAAACATATAAATGCTATAATAGCAGTATGCATGTCCTGTCTGGGAGAGGTCAACCCATGACAAGAAACTTGACCCGGCATTGAAAAACACCTGCCGCCTGATCACTGGCTGCTTGAAACCCACACACACAAACAACCTGTACCTCCTCGCTGGCATTG
>JAZEWU010000043.1:6864-26491 GCA_036362915.1 Geotria australis | reverse complement strand
TTGTGGGAGGAAACCGGAGAACACGGAGGAAAACCCACGCAGAACAGGGAGAGAGACCACACAGACTCCACGCAGAAATGCGCGCGAGGCGGGAATCGAACCGCTTCGGGCAGGATGTTCTTTCTGTGAGGCGCAGATGTTACCGGATATTACCGCTGCGCCACCCCGGGTCCTCAAATACGCGGGCCCTCCCCCTCCTGGTTTGCCGGGTCCGCACGAGGTTCCGCGAGTCCCGCGCGTCCCGCGCGTCCGTGTCGCCTTCGCTGTCGCCGGCGTCTGTGTGTGACGGCGGTCTCGGCGTCCCGCGCAGGTGGGCGACCGCATCATGGAGATCAATGGCGAGAGCAGCAAGGACATGACGTACCAGCGTGCCATCGACGCCATCAAGTCGAGCGGGCGGCGCGTTCACCTGCTGCTCAAGCGGCGCAGCGCGCCCGTCACGGACTACGGTTAGCGGGACTCACGCCGCGGCACCGCACCGCACCACCGCACCGTACCGCACCGCCGAGCAGCGCCGGCCTGCCCGCACACCCCGCCGACACCCGTTAGGCCCCGACTCCACGTCGCCGTTAGCGCGTGCGCCGTCGGCGGGCACACCGCGCCCCCTGGGAGCGGGGGCAAATCACCGAAACGAGCGACTAGCTACCTGCCCGCTAGCCGCCTTTTGGGGACACGGGTGGTCGTGACGCAGAATCCACCATCTGTGCGTCGGATGGTGGGCTCGCGATCCTGGCGGCACCTCGACCCCACGGTGACCTCCGAGCTACGCCTCTCGTTAGCGCTGTGAGCGCCCGGTCAATGTTCCGGTTGCTGTATGTACGAGCCTGCAAGGTATTGTGGGTTGGCCCATAAAATCCGTGCCCTGATTGTGTTCTCTTTACCTGCGTCCAGGCTTTTATGTCTGCTTGGCAAAAAAAAAAATACCCGTCCGTGAGAAATGTGTAAAACTTTGTCCAGTGAATTTTGTTAATATGTAAGCGCACATTGTCTTTGGTGCGTCGGTGTAATGTGCATGCTGAATAGAAATCTGCGGAAGTAATACACACCGTACCGTCGATACACCTGTAATGGAGCCCTGTGGAAGCAGCGAGGGACGGCAACCCGCACCGTTACGTGAACCTCGCTGGTGTCGAGGTCACCACAGCTGGGATTCTGGTCGGGGTATCATGTACGCGGATCGAGCGTTACGCCCGCTCACACGCGTGGGTTTTCGCCAGGTGCTCCGGCTTCCTCCCACGTGTACAAGCACTAATTAATGTGGGCGGCCAAGCTTTCCAATGTAGGACCACAGAACTTGGTCAATTGGTGGCACCGGTTCTGACAAGTGTACGGTTTCCTGTGCCCGCGTGCGAACACTGCAATTTAGCAAACTCTGCAGCGTTTGTGAGACGCGGTAGTGCCGCAGTATAAAACAACACATTAGCTTTATTATTACGCGCAACGCCAGGATCCAATTGCACCGTTTAAGGCGACGACCTCAAATTTTATCGCAGGAATAGTACGACTGGGGAGTTGTTCCTTCCGCAGATTTCGATCCGGGTCTGTTGAGAGACGGCGCCACGTGGCGTCTGCACCCCCTCCCCCGCTCCCCGGCTCTCTAACTCTGAATGTTGGGCTCTCCTTTGTCTCCCTTCAGGGGTGGTTCCTTCCCATCTCTTCATGTATTTGCAAAAATGACAAGTACGAACCCCTTTGTTCCCTCCTCCTCTGGGCCTCCCTGGGCGAGACGGTTTGTAAATGTTTGCATGCGTCGCGAGCTCTCGTCCTTGCGCCCGCCCGCTCTCACCAAACCACGGTCGGACTGTCCGCTTGCTCGCCGCACACCCGTCGTCCCCTCGCTTTGCTTGCACGCTCGCTCGCCCGCCCGCCCGCCCATCCGATCTGCTGATACGCTCACTCACACACCGCCTCATTCACTCACACACCGCCCACTCATCCACTCATCAGCCCACTCACCCGCTCACCTGCCAGTCATCGTTATCTGCTTAATCCTGGAGAGGGTCACGGTGAGCCGGAGCCTATCCTGGCAGACACAGGGCGCAAGGAAGGGCTAGACCCGTGATTAGACACCAGTTCATTGCAGGGCACCGGTGACGGTTAGCCTCGGCAGCAGCAGCACCAGCAGTAAGTCTTTGGGCTGTGGGACGAAACTGGAGAACCTGGCAAAAGCACACACACAAAGTCCGCACAGAAAGGCACCCGAGCCAAAAAATCGAACCCACGATCTTGTTGGTGTGAGGCGGCATGCTACTCGCTGCCCCACCGTGTCATCCCCACCGTGCCACCCCTACCGTGCCACCCCCACCGTGCCACCCCCACCGTGCCACTCCTACATGGTCAACACGACCACCTCCCCAGCAGCACCGTGGCTGCTGTTGAAGTGAGCTGGTGCAGCAGGGAGGGAGTCCTCGCGATGGCCAGGTCAGACGCACGTAGCCTGGGAGTAGTATAGAGAGGGCGACGGTGCCACTCGGGGCCAGAGCTCGGCAGGTTTGGTGTTTGGTGCCACCCGACCATCACACCACTGGATCGATGGTGTTGATTCACATTGCGGGTTCACAGGCTGCGATGCTAGGTTCGGGTTGCAGAGTGTCGTCAGGTGGGGTCGTGTCGCTGCGTGTCATAGGGTCGTGTTGTTATAGGGTCACGTCATAGCGCCGCGCCTTGTTGTAGGGCCGGGTCGTAAGGTTGTGACGTTGTATTCAAATCGTAGGGTCAGATCTCGTTGTGTCATCATGTCGTATTGTGGGGCCATGTTTTATGGCCGTGTTGTAGGGTAGGGCTGCGTTGTAGGGTCTTGTTGTAGGTAAGGGTTTGTTGTTAGGTCGTGCTGTAGAGTAGTGCCGTATTGTAGGGCCGTGCTGCATGGCGACCTGGCGCCCGTTGCGAGCGCGTGACCTCACGTTGTCAGCCCTCTGTGTTTCAGACGCCAACTCGTCGCGGAGCCCGGGCGCTCCTCGCCGCGCCACCTTCGGCTCGCCGGTCGCCTCGTCTCTCCCCGGGACGGGCGGCGGCGGCGGCGGCGGCGCCGGCACGCTGCCGACGCACACGGAACGCGGCGCCGACCCCTACGCCGCACGGTTGCACGCGCGCGAGCGCGTCAGGGAGAGAGAGAGGGAGGCGGAGGCGAGGGAACGACAGGAGCGGGAACGGCAGCTCGAGAGGGAACGGGAGCGACACCAGGAGAGGGAACGGGAGAAGGAGAGAGAACGAGAAAAGCAGAGAGCGAGGGAACGAGAGAAAGAGAGGGAACGAGAGAAAGAGAGGGAACGGGAGAAAGAGAGGGAACGGGAGAAGGAGAGGGAACGGGAAAAAGAGAGAGTACGGGAGAGGGAACGGGAAAGCGTGCGGCAGGAGCTGCTGGAAAGGGAGCAGGAGAGGCAGAGGCTCGCTCGCGGCCGGCAGCAGGACGGCGGCAAGGCTCCCGCGCACGATCACGCTGAGCAGCAGCCAGCGCGGCAAGTTGCGAGGAAGCAGCAGCAGCAGCAGCCGCGGCCGCCCAGGGAGAAGGCCCCGGACGCGGTCGATGCCGCGGAATTGGGCAACGGCGGCGGCGTGCGGAGGGTGGAGGCTGCGCCGGACGCGGAATCGCCGGGCCCGGCGGAGCGGGACGACGCGAGGCCGCGCGTGGACAGCGTGAGCTCGGGCTGGACGGACGATGGCACGGGCCGGAGGACCCTGGCGCCGGGGCCCTGGAAGGTGCCGGCCTCCGACAAGTACCCGGCTCCGCTGAAATCGACGCGCGGGAAAACGGGCAAGTAGTGAGCCGCCGGGCCGGGCCGAGCGGCGCTGCCGGGAATCGCCGACACCCGGAGCCGTGGGGAGTCGGCGGCGGTGCGCGAGGCCCGCGCACCTGCCGCCCTGCGCGTTGACCCTGACGATCCGAGCAAGGTGCCGCCGATCAGAATTACACTTTTTTTTCTACGAGTCCGGAGAATGTCGCCGTGCGGCTGCGCGGGCGAAGCGAGCGGCGCGCTTGAAGCGCGCGGTCGCGGGTGCAGCGCTGCTAACGACCGCCACGGGCACCACTCCCCGTGCTCCTCCTCGGAGTTTGACTCCGTCTCCCTGCCCAGACCCCCGGAGACACTGGCGGGATCCGCTCCGTGCCCACCGTGAAGAAGATCCCGAAATACGGAACGGCAAGAAAATAATTTCCAATTCAGACGCGAGCCTCGTTGATGAGAAGTAAACCTGTCAAAGCGCGATCAGGGCTGGGCGGGCTCTGGGAAGCGTTTGTATAATTTCGTGTTAAGTAATATATCCTGGTCTGGAATCTAATCAAGCCTCCGCACTTGACCCCTGTCTGAGTGGCGAGACGATGGTGGTGCGTGCCGCCACGGCGTTGCGTGCGCGTGGCTTCGCACTCGACGCCACGGCGCCGACGCCTCCGCCACCATCGTCTCGCTTAACGCAGTCGGCTCGGAGACGCTGCGTGCACCGCTCGCGTTTGATGGCGGCGCTGGCTCGGTGACAAGTCCCAGGGGTGTGAGGTATGACGGGCAGCTTTAGAGCACCTCCTCAAAGTTCTCCGGCGGTTGACGATCGGCTACCGCGCGCGGATGTTTTACTACGGCCTGGCGTAGACGCGGGAAAAGGTGGCACTGGTGCAGAGACGGTAGACGATGTGAAGGCACTAATTTGTTTGGGGTTAATGATGACAATCAACGTGTAAAGCTTTATATCGCAAACCTGCGTCACGGGTCGCCCCGTTTCGTTTTTCAGCGAAGCCTCCCGGTCGCGCGACTCCCGGTTTAGCGGCGCCGCGGCCTCTGCTAGACGCGAGCACCTCCTCGGCGATGCGGTCGCGATTCCGCAATCGTTCCCGGCGCCATTCGCTGTCCTCAAAACGCGCGCTCGACAACGCGCAGAAACACGCGGACATTTCAGCTCTTAAAGGTAGATGCGGCAGCACCGGTCACTCTTTGAGATGATGAGAATAGCTTCGTTACCGAGTCCCTTCTGTTGCTTAACGCACATTCAATACGCACCCGCGCACGTACGGACGTTGTAATTTAAAAGCCGACGCGATGCCCCGGCAATGTCTGAGATGCGCCTGCATGTATGCGCGTGCGCTAACAGTGGACGAGAATGAGAAGCACTGTGTATGTGGCCTAACTTACGCAGGGTAAATGTCACCAGTCACATTCGCTCGACAGTCGCTTCCACTCAACACAACAGTCGCATGCGGCGAGAAATGTACTTAACTGTGGCAATGTGCATTTTCTTGGCCACGCTTATCGTGCGGGTCACGCTCTGAGATTCCTGGGCACTCCCTGCCCCCCACCCTTGCGGGCATCATGACCAGTGCACCCCTCGCGCACGGTTATCCTCGGTGGATTCACTGGGCTTGACCCGATGGACCCCAAAGCCATTGAGCCCTAGAGGGTTGCTGCTGCCAGGGCCACGACGATGGGGACGACCTGGGAGCATGTCCAACGGAGGGCATCGCTCATTCCCTGCCACGCGGTACCCTCCCGCTCTTCCACCCGTCTCTCGACATTCCTACGGTTTGCGCACCGCATGGAAGAAGCAGTGGCCACTGGGATCCTAGGTCTGCTAGGTCCGGCTAGTTCTGGCGGAAAGCTCCCTTAATGCACACGGGTTTAGATTGCAAAGGGAATTTCTCATCGAGTTCGTTTTCTGTGTATAAAGACGCTGTGGGAATGGCGGTGCAGGCCACGAGGGGAGCAGGCGGTGACTCCGCCAGCCACTCGGCGTGGCGCTGCCCCGGGCACGGCTCGAGCGAGGTGCAGCCCACCGAGTGCAGCACAACAGCGCCGCGTGTCGCAGGCTGGGTGGGTTGCCTCCTCGCGTCCCTCGTGTAGTATTCCAACCGCGGTACTCATTGTGTATACTCTCCATATACTGTATATGCATGTAAAGACGGTACGGCGTAACAATCGCTTTTGTAACTATTGACATTCTTACGACGTGGCCACATGGTGGCATGACCGCGAGGGTGCAGTCTGCCACGCGGGTGAGGCATCCGTGGTGCAGGACCAGGCAGCACGGGGTGACCCGGGGTGACCCGGGGTGACCCGGGGTGACCCCGCGCGGCCCCGGATGGCACCCTCGCCACCGCGGCACGCGTCCCACCGGGGAACGGCCTAGGGGACGGTTTTCTTTGTATTATGGGTCCTCTGGAATGTGGGCAGTGGCGTTGTGAATGTGGTGCCCTAGGCATTGTGGGGCCTCGCCCTAAGAGACATGAGAGTTTCTGTTCGTCCTCGGTGGATGAGCTGCGCACTGCAGATATCGGTAAAGTACGGGGGAGGCCGTGTGAAACAAAACGATTTGGAAGTCGGATGTGCGAACACTTTATACGGACAGTTGTTGCTCAAGTGCACTGCTGCCTGGGTGGTGCGCTAGGCTCCGGCAAAGTTTATTCCATAACGGTACGACGTGTGGGATGCCAACTGTTGAATTCTTATATTGATTACTTATATATCACACAAGGACTGGATTCCTTAAAAGAATCTCATTATATTCATAGGTGAGTAGACCAAATATGTTTTGTTTATTTGTTTAATGACGAGTGTTTTTAATGTTTTGTATGGCAGCTGGGAAGTTTATATTTGAAACAATGGAAATTCTGATGATTTTGAGTAAATATATAAACAAAGAATATTTTATGCTAAAAAGTTATACCCAAAATGCAACTTAGTGGTGTTACCAGGGCTGTGATCCATGCAAATCCTGCAACCACAGATTTCATATTGTTCAAGCCATCGTTTTCCAATTTAAAATTTTCCGACCCATCTTGAGCTTCCTGCATGCGTCGCTGCGTCTTGGCGGCATGCCACCGCGTCGCGAGAGGTCACCGAGCGCAGCTCGCCTCCACTCGGCTCGGCGTCCGCGCTCGTTGCACCTGAATCGCGGCGCATTCTCCCAGCTCGAACTCGACGGACGAGCGTCGCGGCACAAACGGCAGATGCCTTCAGCGCCAGCCCCGACAGCTGTGCTCAAACGAGGGTGCCACAACACCTCTTAACTGAGCCGTTCCTAACTGGATTTTGTTTACATTTAAAAAGACCCGCCAAAGTCTATATCCTTTAACGCCGCCACTTTCCGTACCCACATGGGCTACCGGTGCCACCGCCGTGAGCTCGAATTCGTACACACTGTGACCGACTGCGTGCGTGCGGCAAAGCACGATCAGCAAACTCATTTGCTCCACTCGCAAGTAATCTCCCGTCGTATTGTGGCGCACATTGCGGTGTTATTAACGTACAATAACTATACGACGTCCGTCACAGAGCGCCTTCACGGATGTAAGGAAACCCTGGTGATTCCTCTGCCTGACCCTCAACCACCGTCTCCCGTTTATCCCCTTGAAAAACTTACTTAATCCCGTAGCGTGCACCGGAAGCTGCTTGAGGTCGCCAGCATGTCTCGAGTCCACACTGGGAAGTGACCCTGCACCCCCATTGCACGTTGTGTTCTGATCGAGTAGGCGTTGTGACGCTCCCTCGTGCCAGCACGGCCGTCGTCTCGTGGTACTGTACGAGCGCGCTCCGTTATGCAAATGTTTTCCCCAGGTATCCGATGGGTCTTCCCGTGACACAAACATGTAAAAAGAAAAGGGGCCCACGTCCCAACTGGGACTTGGGTGAATAATCACGTAGCCCAGCGAGGCTTTCTTGTGTCGACTGCAACTTGTACTGAACCTGCATCCTGTATTCACACGCTGCCCAGTGTGGAGACGCATGTTCTTCTTCTTTGCGATTCTTCGAAGCACAATGGTCAGCCTCTGGACATCGTTGTCTTTCAGCTCGGCCTCGAAGTGTTTGACAACGCGGGTTATCATGATGAATACGCACTTCTTTAACATAGACCAAAATAACTCGTGTGGTTTAAGTGGTTTCTCTTCAATCGTTACATTTTGTGTTTACAAGACCCACCTGCAGACGGCGCCGGTCGTGCCGTCTATTAGGAACTCCTTACAGGTCACAGCCTTGCACCCTAATATATTTTTTACTGTCATTTACCGAGCGCACTCCGTGTACGTGGATCCGCGCATAACGAGCGCCGAGTTTGTGTACACGAATTAAAGCTCACTCAGACAGCGCTCCCTCGCCCGCTCCTTTATTGACGCTGCTGCGTTACAGCGAGGTCGCGAATAGCCCGGCACCGCCATGGCTCACGCTGCTCCCTCTTCCCACAAACACATCCCCCATACAACCTTAACTACTGAAAACTAAACAAATTCAAGCAGAGTGGTTCGCACCATGCCCAGCCGCATTTGTCTCCCCAGTGCTGTTTTGACACCAGCACCAGGTGCTCATTTAAGGCTGAGTCTACCTAGAGGCCGAGAACCGGTTTACATAATCATCACCGATGTCGGCTACGGGCAGGACTCCGGCTGATAGGGTCCAGAGCGCGGTGCGCCAACCGCTCCACGTGCTATCGCATCCACGCACTTGCACGCCGCCGCTGTGCCCGATTCCGGCACCGCGGAACACGGCGGGCGGGGCGCCCTCAATACAGCTTGAGGTGCCCCGTGACGCGGTCGATGGCGCCGGCGGGGCCCGGCCCGACCCCCAGCACCGTGCACGACCCCGGCGCCACCTGCGTGCGCCCGGCGTCGCGCACCAGCGACAGGGGGATGCCCAGGGCCCGCGCGTGGGCCAGCAGTTCGGCCAGACCCGCCTCGTCCTGGACGCGCGTCACCACCTTGGCCTGCCCGCCCAGCTCCCAGCGGCGCAGGGCGTCGGCGTGGCGGGCGGCCGCCTGGCGGAACGCCGACACGGCGGCGTGCGCGCACTGCGCCGCCACCTTGCCCTTGCCCATCTTGAGGTCGGAGCGCACGACCAACACGAGCTTCCACTCGCCGCTGTCGCTCAGCACCTCCGAGTCCCCCGCGCCGCGCCCCGCTCCCTCCGAGGGTGGGTCCCCGCCGCCGCTCCCCGCGCGGCCGCCGCCGCGGCCTCGCAGCAGCAGAGAGAGGCAGAAGCCGCAGCCGAGGCCGGTGAGGAGGGACAGCGTCACGGGGGACGTGAGTGCGTCCATCACGCGCGGCGGCGGCAACACACGCGGCAAACGCTCGGGGCGTCACTGGGTCCACACACCTGGAATCGACGTGTTATAGGTCAGCACTTCCGATACTACGGTGAGGCGCTCTGAAGATCACTGCCCTACATCGACATGAGCCGTACGCAGCACTGCACCGGTACCGACAGAGATCCCCAGTGTCGCCTTGACAGACTGGAGGGACAAGTGCTGTTCGCGAGCGAGTGGCTCCTATGAAGGTACCGACTCCCACTCATCCGGCGGCCGCAGCAGCACAGCCGCGTGGCGCCTCAAACAGCACCGGGGAATTGGCAGATGTGTATGCAACAAATAAACAACAAAACACAACTCGTCCGCGTGGTCGACGCGGGGAGACTCACTGTCTGCGCACTGTCCACACCGCGAAGACGTCATCATCCGGGTCCCGCGCGCGTGACGTCACGCGAGGGGACGCCTTGCGTCAATATAAGGGTGAGGATTGTGTGGGGACGCCATCTAGTGCAATTATACAACATTTCGCGTGTGCCTGTTTAACATGTTTTTACCTACTAAGGTATCTTCTCTGTTTTAACTTGCTTACTTACCCCTGCCTGCTGGGCAACTGTTATAAAGAGCCACATCATCTCACCGGTTACTTCCACCCCTGGTCACACACGAGGAATGTCTCACAACGTGCACTTTGGCTTACAATTTTACCGACGCATATTCTCAAATATCAACACTGTCCTAGAGTATTTGCCCTGTACTTTATTTTCCTCCGTGCTGAACACGTTTAACCAACGACAAAAGTGTGGACAATGATACTGCGTATAGATTTCGTTATCATAATAATAATATATTTATAATAATAGCATTTTATAGAGCGCCTTTCACCCGAGGGTCACAAAGCGCTGCACAACGACAGTAAAAAAAACGAATAAAAACCAAAGCAACAAAAAAAATGATTAAGGCTGCTTCGAATACACTGACAGGTCGTGAAACTGGCAATCTTAAGAGCGGCAAAAATCTGCCAGCGTCCTCCTAAGATGGCCGTCACTTCATTAAAGACAAACACGGAGGGAGACAGGGAGAGAGGGTGAGCGACAGGGGGGAGACATATAGACAGAGACAGGAAGACAGAGAGACAGACATGAGGGGGAAACAACGCCAATCTGCCCCGGGCGTGGTGCTGGTTACCCACCTCCTCGTGTGCCGTATCGACCATCACAGGTGCTCGCTATCAGCACTTGACCCTACAGCCTGTGTGAGGCTACACGGGGGATCTTTGTGTGTGTCGTGAGCGTTCACCGCGGTCTCTCACGTGCCATCACCCTTCCCCCCCCGTCCTCCTTGCCGCTGTTTGCCGCGGTCCCTCACCTCTTACCCCGCATCGTCTCTTTGCCGGGTCTGGCGGCGGCGGCGGCAGCAGCAGCGGTGAGTTTCTCCCTCGGTTCCTCTCCCCCGCTCTCCCGGCTGCATTCCGCGGTCGCGCCAGCGCGAAATGACCGTCCCGCAGCTCCCCAATTCATCAAATCAGTGGCAGGAAAACGCCGCGCAGCGTCACCCCGCGCGAGCCTCCATGCGGCCTATCCGGGTTCTCTCCGCGTCCATTGCCTCACGAGCACCCCGTGTGCCACTATCGCGCCCGGTGTGCCACTATCACAGACCGTGTGCCACTATCACGCCCCGTGTGCCACTATTATAGACTGTGTGCCACTATCACGCCCCGTGTGCCACTATTATAGACTGTGTGCCACTATTATAGACTGTGTGCCACTATCACGCCCCGTGTGCCACTATTATAGACTGTGTGCCACTATTACAGCCTCCGTGTGCCACTATCACAGACCGTGTGCCACTATCACGCCCCGTGTGCCACTATTATAGACTGTGTGCCACTATTACAGCCTCCGTGTGCCAATATCACAGCCCGTGTGCCACTATCATAGCCTCCGTGTGTCACTCACCCTCCGTGTGTCACTTTTATAGACTGTGCCATTATCACAGCCTCCGTGTGCCACTATCACAGCCCGTGTGTCACTATCACATCCTCCGTGTGTCACTATTATAGAGTGTGTGCCACTATACACCGCGTGTGCCACGATCACAGACCGTGTGACACTATCACAGACCCTGCTCTGATACACGGCGTCAGGCACATACCTGGCGCTGTGTGTACGCACTGTCCGAGTACCCGTGTACAGTATACGCACTGCGAGTTCCTCTTCCTATTGATGATTAGTGGCCCGCATGACTAGTAACAGGGAGAGTAGTAACTAACCTAGTGTCACACAGACACACAATTTGAGTGACGCTTGGCTTGGCTACAGACTCGCGCTTCTGAGTTGTTCTCTCGTTAAATGAATACCTTCGACATGAATATGTGCGCGTAATAAATGTAAAACTATTAATAATTATTATTATGTCTTGCAATAGGCTATCTTGGCAATATCATCGTTGAAGGAGCTGCCTGGCATCCACAGCAGATAGTCTCTGCATATATACATCGCTTTGCCTGGGTCGCTGGGAGATCGTTGGTGTGTGAGGTTGAACATTGTGCGGGGCGAAATGCCGTTCACTTGCCTCCTCCAAACACTCGGAACCACCTATCGCGAAGTAGCCTTTGAGTGTCATTACCGACCCATCTGGGCAGAATTCGCGATAGCCTAACTACGAGAGGCATGTGGAGGATAGTATAGGAGCAATACATTGTTGGGTTTTTTGTTGTTGCAAATATGTGTTGTCATTAGACTTGCAATGCATGCTCTGACCTTCCCCTGGTGAAAAGAGGAGTCCATGCAAAGTTTGATTGGGCTGTTGTAAGCGGTGTCCGAATACATAAATAATACACTTTCGGCGTTATATATCCGATATTGGCTCCGTTATAATGGTTGCTTCGTTACAAACTGTAATGACAGTTGCGGTTTATGTGGCGTCTCCCCTCATCTCCTCTTCCTCTTCTCCCCCATTGGTCGCACCATTTGTCCTGCACCATCGATCACCCAGCTCAGGGGCAGTGGGACATGTGTATCTTGTGATCGATACCATAGCTCCCTCGGGGCCGCCCTCCTACAGGCAGCTGACACCACAGGCCTGAACGTCCTCCATGTGCAGCATCTCTAACATCTGTGTCTCTACGAGGCGTCTGTGTGTTGGGCAGCAGAGTGCAGTGCAGCAACACCCACTTCCTCATTTCGGCTTCCCGCTTGCACTGGGCCGTACTGACCGCTGTGATGATGTCAGATAACCCGCGCGACTTGCAGCGACTGCGCGTGAGCCCGAGGTGCGTTCCCACCGGTCCGTGGGACGCGACCTCTGCGTCCGTGATGTTCTCGTAGCGATCCCGTTCTCACCGTGTCCTCGCGCGGTCGCGGCCGTTACTCGGACACCCGCTACCGCCGCTGCACCGGGGACGCTCTCGCTGCCTTTAGTGACAGCGTTTGCCCTCTCCGTGTTCACAGAGCGATCACTGACCCCATTCCGTCGTTCACCTGGCTATGGGGTTCGGATAGCGCCGTCCCCGGAGCGGAGAGAGGAGGGGAGACGCGCAAACGCAGATCGGGCCGCACCGAACCCCGACTCGGAACCCCGACTCGGAACCCCGACTCGGAACCCCGACTCGGAACCCCGACTCGGGCCGCCTGCACGTCGGGCCGTGCGGGAGCGAAGGCCAGGGCCGCATGGCCGCACCTCGCGGCGTCGCCACGGTTGCCACGCTCGCGGGGCGGCGCCTCCACTAGGCCGCGGCCGAACTCGCGGAGCCAAGGGCGGCGCGGCCGAGCGAGGCCGTGCGCCGACCCCAGGTGGCGTGACCTCCGGTGGCGTGACCCCCAGGTGAAGCCGCCGCGTGCCCCGTCGTTCCGCGTCCGGGAGGGGGGGGATGGGAGGTGTGCGGTGGGTGCGGGGTTTGGAGGCTGGACATGGAGGTGGGGATGAGGCCCCGACGCATTGGCGACACCCGCGACTCCTCACAGATAGAAAATCCTGCCCAAGGCGGTTCAATTCCTCAGGTGCAGTGTCTGTCGAATATTGGCACTGGCTGACGGGTGTGGCTCACTCCCCCACCCCTCTCTACAGTTTCTCTGGGAATTTGAGTCGCTCTGTCTTCAAACCGATACCTTGCACATTGAATGAGTACCGAGGGAGCTTATGAAGGATCCGAGCCTGGTACCCTCAGTTTATGGAATAACTGAGTGCTGTACCGTGCTGTATATTAATAATAATTTAGCATTTCTAAATTTCAAATATTACGGTTTTGACTATCGAGGTATTTTTCTAGAGCGTGAACCCCGCAATATTTACGGGTTTACTGTACGTACGTAGAAACACTCGCTCCATTATTATTATAAAACATTTGACTGCGTTACAGAAACGGCCAAAACACATTTACACGTAGGAATGCCGTTGTGGCTTTTTCTGAGTTTTAGAACAATTCGAGCGTCTGTGTTGAGTTCACCGCCGGAGCCTGTTATAGCCGCACGGCACGGGGTGGTGGCGCGGAGACACGGCTCGCGCCAAAGCAAGCAGCGCCGCGGGCCGCTTGTCCGATTTAGCCGGCGCCACGTGACGCCGGTCACGACGCTGACGCCCAGAATCCCTGCCGTGCCGACACAGCCGTCCTTAGCCGGCGAACGACCTCAGGGATGAGCTGACTCTTGCCTTGCAGTCGTTTGCAGGTAATTTTTCAGCGTCGGGATGTTTCGTACGGTATTTTTTTTTGCGATGGGAGTAAATTGGAGAACCCGGAGGAAAGTTGCGCGCAACGCGGAGAGAACTTAAGAACATACAGGCCCCCCGCGGAAAGGCCGCCGCGTTGACAGAGAGCACAACCGAGTGATTCACTCCTGAGTGCCTGCAGCTGTTAAATATTAAGATCTGTTGTGCTGCCAAGCTGACACTATGATGTATCGTACATGGCAGTGTTGGCGTAGCGTTAGGGAACAGATCTCCCGCTCTGTTCCCTAACGCCGTCGCCCACCAACGTGGCGCACAACGGGAGCCCGGGTTGCGGGGCACCGTGGTGAAAAGCCACTTCCGTATTTTCCAAGAGGTGCTAGATGCAGACTCTAATCTCACGGCATTTGAGAAGCAAGTGACACAACATAAGAGACGCTAAGTCTGGTAATCCGTGCGATGGCACACGGGGAGCGGCTTGGTGCCTCCTGTGTCGGCTTGTAATGGGCAGTGCTAGGTTGTGTGATGAGCAAACCGCACTTCACCATATTCACAACACATAGATAGATGTTTATTATTACAGCAGAAAATACCCAATGAGCTTGCAAGCTCTTTACATGATCCCTGCGACACAACAACCACGCGAATTGACAATTGTGAAGGAAATGGCCACAGCTGCCACGTGTCGTCCGAGCAAGTGTAAGCGCCGGTGTAGTGCGGTCAGCTCATCGCACGGCGCACCGATGCCCATTATACGCTTGTAGAGGGACAGCAACTCCGTTCATCCAGCCGCGCCCGATCCCATCACACGGATTACCGGACTTAGCGTCTCTAATGTTCTGTCCCTCGCTTCTCAAATGCCGTGAGGGTGAGATTAGTCTGCATCTGGCACCGCTTGGAAAACGCGGAAGTGGCTTTTCACCGCAGCGCCCCGCCATCTGGGCTCCCACTGTGCCGCACGTTGGTGGGCGACGGCGTTAGGGAAGGGGGCGGGAGACGTGCGATACGTGACAGTGTTGGCTTGGCTGTGCCAGAGATCTCATTATGTAACCGCTGCAGGGACTCGGGAGTAAGTCATCCAGTCGCGCTGTCTATCACCGGGGCGACAGGGGCTGTGGCTCTGTGGTAGCAGTCGTGCCTCACAGCAAGAAGCCCCTGGGTTTGATTCCTGACTCGGGTACATTTCAGTGTGAAGCTTTTGTGTTGTCCTGGAGAGAACCCACAAGGTGCGACTATTCAAAGTCACTCGGCCGTCAGACGGATGGGCGGCAGGGTGGCGCAGTGCTAACATCTGCGCCTCACAGAAACAATGGTCTTGCCCGAGGTGGTTCGTTTGTCGCCTCAGACGCCTTTCCGTGCGGAGTCTGTGTGTTCTACCCCTGTTCTGCGTGGGTTTCCTCCAGTGTGTGGTGCCGGCAAACCGCCTAGCTGCCTCCTATTGCCTCTCTGCGGTTTCCTCGTTCTCTCCTCAAATGAATGCCCTCGAAATTGATCGAATATGTGCCACGCGTTCTAAATATAGTTTATTATGAGTATTATACAATGGGGTCAATGTCGATCGGTCGTGCAGCTGAACCGTACTGCCCTGCGAGCGCTCTCGTAGCCGCGCTGCGTCGTCGGCGACCCGCGGCGCTGTGACGATCGCGGGTTTGTGACGCGCGCGTGCGCCGTGTCCGCGAGCAGACGCGCCGCCATGGCGAGCGTGCCGCAGGGGAACGGGTTTGTCCCCGGCGAACTGCCCGTGCCCTGCATCTGCGTGGAGCTCTCAAGCCCGCCCGGGCCCGCCTGCACGGCGCCCGCGGTCGCGCGGGGTCACGACCCCCGACCCGGAGAAGAAGCCCCCGGCTGCGACGAGAAGGTGAGCGTGACGCCTGCTGCCGTGCGTCGCGCGTGTCGCCGGATAATCGTCTGCGGGGTGCGAGCGCGGCACGGTGGCAATGCGGCGAGTAGCGCTGCCGCCTCGCAGCAAGAAGGACCCGGGTTCGAATCCCGGCTCGGGTGCCTTTTCTGTATGGAGTTTGCATGTTCTCCTCGTGTCGAGCTTTCCCGCTCTCTCTCTTTCACGACGTTTCGCCTTCCACACTGGAGGACAGAGAGAGAACGCTCGACACGGCTATCCCGAAAGAACGGCTATGGAAAGCATTTCGAGCGCGCACTTGGTTCACTTTTTAGTTCGTATCGGAGCGTCCGGACCCTAAAATCTTACTGGGAAACCGATAAATCACCGACTGCATTGCGTGTGTGTAACGTCTACCCGCGTGTGCCGGACAGTGGGGAGACGCGGTGGAGGACAGTGATCCGCACTCACGACCTCCGACCTCGCTGCCCGTGACCTCCGAGGGAGCCGCGTGCTGCCCCGCCCACGACAGGCGCGGCGGCGACGACGACGACGAGGTGGACGAGGCGGGGGTCTTGGCGGCGCCGCCCGGCTCTGCCGAGGGCCCCCACGCCAGCCTGGCCCCGCCGGGCCCCGCAGACGGGAGCCCCAGCCGCTCGGAGAGCCCCGCTCCGGGTGAGTGAGGCGGGCGCGCCCCGAGAGCCGCGCCGCGGCGTCTCGCTCGGCACTCGTCCCGGCGCTCCCCACACCCAGAGCCTCTTATTCACGCGCCCATCCGTACGCGTGCGACGGTGATCCGTACGTGTGTTACGGCGATCCGTACGCGCGTGACGGCGATCCGTACGTGTGTGCTAGTGCGCCGTCAGGCCGTGCTGTCGCGTCACGCCCCGCGCTGTCCCCCCGCCCCGCCAGGCGCCATGCATCACGAGCGGCGCTCCATGTTCCTCACCGTCAAGACCTACGCCGACCTGCTGGGCTGCGACGAGGCGGGGGACGCGCCGCCGGGCGCCGCCGCCCTCGACCCAGCCCGACCCCGCGACGCGGCCCCCTGCGTGCCGGCGCCGACCGCGGCGCCGCCCGGCGAGCACGGCGGCGGCGAGATGGAGCGGTGAGCGGCGCCTCTCTCGCACGCGCCCGCACGACCATCGTATCGGGTCTCGACGCACGCACGCACAGGGCGCGGTGTGTGGCGACGTGTTGGCCGCCGGTAAACCGACCTGGCTGCCTCCTCCGCCTCTCCGCGGTTTTCTCGCTACTCCTCTGAGTCGTTCCCTTTTCGAGTTAATACCTTGGAAATGTAATGAATATGTGCGCATTATAACCAAAGTTTGTTTATTATTAATCAGTCGACATATGATCATTCCCCTCGGCATCTGGGGACGACCCGGTAGCAACACAAATACAAAACCAGGGCGGAGTTTGTCGCGGCATCGTCCAGTCTGGCGTCTCCGCGTCCGCTGGAATCCGCCAGAATCCGCCACGAGCGGGAGCGGTGGGGCCGCGTGTGACCGCTGCGGCCGTGCGTCCAGGCCGGAGCGTGGCGCCACCGCCAGCGACGACGACGAGGAGGACGCGGGCATCGTCATCAGCGTGCACGACTTCTCGACCGAGTCGGACGCCTCGACGGAGCTCGCCGTTGCCAACGGCGTCGAGCCGGACCCCGCGGCGGCGGCGCCGGCGACGACGGAGGAGGAGGAGGAGGGGGCGCGGGACGGCGAGGACGTGACGAGCGCCGAGTGGCGGCAGCACCGTAAGCACGTGTTCGTGCTGAGTGAGGCGGGGAAGCCCATCTACTCGCGGCACGGCAGCGAGGAGGCGCTCTCCTCCATCATGGGCGTCATGCTGGCGCTGGTCTCCTTCGTGCAGGCCAGCCGCAACGCCATCCGCTCCATTCACACAGGTGAGGCCCGCGGCCCCGTCACTCCGCGTCGCGCGAGAGGACGTCACCCGTAAACAAGGCACGTACTGGGGATATTCATTGTCCGCCGTGAAGCAGACGGCACGTAGTATTATCACGGTCCATAGATCCGCAATATTAACCAGGACCGGCCGCCCTGATAACAACGATGAGAGTCCCACCAGCTTGCGTACGAGCGTGGTGTAAAATGAGCACGTGTGCACGTGCCTGGCGGATTGTGGCTTATCCACGCGGCGACGACGACCACGACGATTAAGTGGCTTGCAGAGCCTCGCGGGCCGCGGCCGCCAACGTGTCGTCTCCGCACCGCCCCCCACGCCCGCAGGCACGCACGTCGTGGTGTTCCTGCAGCGCGGCCCGCTCGTGCTGGTCGCCGTGTCGCGCAGCCGCCAGTCGGAGCAGCAGCTGGCGCAGGAGCTGCAGTACGTCTACAGCCAGATCCTCAGCGTACTCACGGCCACGCAGCTCAGCCGCGTCTTCCAGAACAAGCAGAGCTACGACCTGCGGCGCCTGCTCGCCGGCACGGAGCGCTTCCTCGACAGCCTCCTCGACCTCATGGAGACCGACCCTTGCTTCCTGCTGTCGGCCGTGCGCTGCCTGCCGCTGCCCGGCTCCCTGCGCGACTCGGTCAGCCAGAGCCTGCAGCAGGCCAAGGACAAGGACCTGGTGTTCTCCGTCATCCTGGCCAAGAACCACCTGGTGGGTCGCGGCCGCCGCCGCGAGGGTTTGCGTGCGGGACGAACCTCTGCGTAGGGTGGTCGGCGGCCTACTTGCTGTGCTAGATAGATAGACGGTTATTATTACAGCAGAAGATACCCAGTAGCCCCCCCCCGCCCGCACATTGTGCACGCCGCGCCCTTGACGGAGCCCGCGGGTCGACCGATCTGACCTTACCGAGCGCTCGCTAACGGCGCTCGCCCCGCGGGTCGCCCGCCCGCGTCTCTCGCGCAGGTGAGCATGGTGCGCCTGAAGGAGCAGTCGCTGCACCCGGCCGACCTGCACCTGCTGCTGAACCTGGTGAGCGCGTCGCGCACCTCGTTCAGCGAGGGCGAGGTGTGGCTGCCCATCTGCCTGCCGCAGTTCAACCCGTCCGGCTTCTTCTACGCGCACGTCTCCTACCTGGACGACGCGTGCAGCCTGTGCCTGCTGCTGCTGTGCGCCGACCGCGAGGCCTTCTTCACGGCATCTGACTGCCGGCGCCGCGCCCTGGAGCGCATGCGGCGGCAGGACGCGCTGAGCGGCGTGCTGGCGGCGCTGGGCAGCGACTCGTACGGCGTCGCGCAGACCGGCATCCCCGACCTGCGGCATTTCATGTACAAGTGCCGCAGCACTTCGCAGTTCACCAGGTGCGCGGCGGCGGCGGGGCCGGGGGCCGGGAAGGGGGGTGGGGGTCGTAACCCTGTCGTGTCGCGCTCGCAGTGAGCGCACCGATGGGTTCGTATGCTGGCGGAACGCGGCCGATGCGATACACGCTCGGCGCCTTGGAATTTGCGGTCGTAGCATTGGCCTCAATCAATATTGTTTGGCCAAACCCAAGAAGTCGGTTACAAGTGACAATCGGCACGTATGTGTGTTTGTTTTTCTTTGTATCTCCGTTTGTCGTCTATGTGTTAAGTGTATCTGTGTACATAGCTGCGTGTGGCCGACAACCCCAATTCAGTTCCCGCTCACGGTCAAAACCAGCGAGGATTATCTCAACTGATCCTGGACCTCCCCTAGGCCGACTGAGCCTCCAATGAATACACGGTGCGGTGTGTAAACATCGCCATGAGGGATACAAAGGCGGTCGAGCGTGCTGCTAGCCACCCACCCTCTCGCGTGCTGTGCCGGTGTGTGAAGGCTACCCCGTGTGTGCGTGTGTGCGCGTGTGCCAGCCCCGAGCTGGAGGCCCCGTACTGCTCCGCCGAGTCGAGGCAGCGCCTCTTCGACCTCTACCAGCAGCTGCACGGGCGCATGCACAACGCGGCGCGGCCGCTCAAGCTCATCTACCACGTGCGCCAGCAGGAGACGCTGCTCGCTTGGGTGAGCAGCGACCTCATTCCGTCGGTTGCTGCGGTGAAGTACGACGGCGGATTTTGCCGTGCCGACGGCTGCACGGCACGGGTCCGAAGGTTGCCACGACGGTCATAGGTTGCCTGAACGCTCTCCAGGCTCGGCCCTGCTTAGCTTGTGTCTATGTGTGTTCTTGTGCTTCAATGTTGATTGTTTAA
>JAZEWU010000042.1:5537177-5553347 GCA_036362915.1 Geotria australis | reverse complement strand
TGCGAGAGGGTGGCCCTGGGCCGCACCGACCACCGTGTGCTCTGGTGTCGGAGGCGTTCGTCTTACATCCTAGAACGTGGTAAAGGACCCGACGGCCCATCCTGACAAGAGGGCACAACGGTCTTTTACACAAGGACGGGACGCCAGTCCATCACAGGGCACCGGGGGCAATTTAGTCCGCAGGCCAATTAACCTATGCATGTTTTTGGACTGTGGGAGGAAACCGGAGCGCCCGGCGAAAACCCACGTGGATACGGGGAGAACATGCAAACTCCACACAGAAAGGCACCCCGAGCCGAGATTCGAACCCGGGACCTTCTTGCTGTGAGGCGGAAGCGCTACCCACTACGCCACCGTGCCGCCCTTAATGTACAACAAATTAAAGCTAAATAAATACGTTTAACACAGGGAGCGGTAGCGTGGGCTGCCGCTCCACGAATGAGCAAAGGAACAAAATGTTCGGGTTCAATTAAATGTAGGTCACAATACATCTGGACCACCCTGTACTTCATCAGCATCCCACACTAGTCCACCAGATGGCCTCGTGACCCTACGATAGATACACAGCACACGTCATCGAACACCGTATGGTACCTATTGCCTTCCTGTATATCACGATGCCAGGGCAATGTGATCATAAAGGACTTTCATAATAATAATAGCATTTATATAGCGCCTTTCACCCGAGGGTCACAAAGCCCTGCACAAAGCTGCGAAGAGAACGACATGTCAACAACGACAGAGCACGGAAAATCAGCAACAATTTTTTCTTTGGGGGGGTGGGGGGTTTATAATCCGAGCTGTGGAGAGAACGGCATATCAACAACGGGGAGACAGAAAACTGAGAGTCAAGCGATAGCAATGAATTATAAGACATATTCTTTAAACTCCACGAGCTTGAATTGCCCAAATTACGGCATAATCCACTGCTGGATGAAGGGTCTCCCCGCGCAGGCATTTATGGAGGCTGTTTGGCCGGACTGACTGATTGACGGACACGCCGACAAACATTCTTAACTTCTCTACATAGATAGATTGCATTATATATTGCATGGAAATACTGCTTGCTGCGATGTTAGAATAAATATGTTATATCTAACATTACAATATTATGTATTTTTTTCCAGCATTTATTGGGAGGATTCGGCCAGTTAAAATCTGTGAGGGTGAGAGGCTCATCATTGACATTGGCTTGGGGTATAGGTGAATTGGCCTGCGGACTAAATCACCCCCGGTGCCCTGTGATGGGGTGGCGTCCCATCCGAGGGAAAACCCTGCCTTGCGCCCTGTATCTGCCGGGATATGCTCCGGCTCACCGTGACCCTGTGTAGGAATAAGCGGTTTCTGACAATAGATTGATAGCTCCAGAATCACTGTAAAGAGCTTGCACGCTCACTGGGTATTTTCTGCTGTAATAATACAAATCTATGAATAAACTAAGAGCACCCCTGATTAAAGACAGCGGCAACATCGCCACCACCCCCTACTGCGTAAACTTGGCAGGTGCCCTCCTGAAAACACAATCTTAAGTGAGGCTGACGGTGAACGAGCACAATCACAAACAGGTTCGCTGGAGCAGTGTTGAGCTCGCCAGTCCATTACAGGGCACCGGTGGCCCATCCTGGGTATAGCCCTGCCTGGCACCCTGTGTCTGCCGGGATAGGCTCCGGCTCACCGCAACCCTGTACAGGAGTAAGCGGTTTTCGATAATGGATGGATGAAGTGTTGAGCCCGCGCGTTGCCCGGTCGCACGGATTCAATGCTACCGCGTTTAGATCCTGTCACGATTCAGGATCTAAACGCGGGTTCACATCCTCGTGACGAGCGCCGCGTCACGCCGAGGCGCCATCCGCACGTTCGCGCGCGACCAGCCGTGACCCAGTGCTATAAATAGGGCGGTGGAATTACTGTGGGTTATGCGTGACTATCGCAGGCGCGCTCTTTAAACAAAAACATAGTCGGTCTCTAACTGTGAAGCAGCGTCCAAGCGTTTCGCTCAGACAATTCAAACTGTCGCCAAATGTGTCCTCACACACCACTCGTAAAACTGAATGTGTTGCGAGGTTTTTTTTCTCACAAACGTATGATCGTTGCTCGTGGGAGGCGAAACGTTGGAAGCAACGTGGGAGGGGAAACGTCACGAGAGAGGGAGATCGCTCGACACGGCTATCCCGAAAGAACAGCTCTGAAGCGCAACTATCATGAATCGAGCCGTGAAAACCTCCATCAGTACAATTATTATTATTTCCTGTTGCCTTTATGTCCTATAATGTAGCGCTATTGCTTGAATCTCGGGTAATCTGTCTTGATGTTTTTGACATGCCGCTCTCTCCACAGCCCTGTGCAGCGCTTTGTGACCCTCGGGTGAAAGGCGCTCTATAAATGCTATTGTTATTATTACAAACGTATGATCTGCACGGATTTTTTCTAATAACAATAACATTTTATAAAACTGTGACTATGCCCAGCGGTGGAATTTGGCGGGATCGCACGTGAACGCCGTTTCCATAGTGACAATCCCAGAGGGAACGTATTAGGCTTTCATGGTCTTACATTTAAATGGTTGTTTAACATCTTTAAAATTACAGAAATGCAGGAAATCCGTTGTCATGAACTCACCTTGTTCTGTGGGAGGACTCCTTGACCGCCGCTCTCAAGGGGACACGGACCTGGGTCGTTCCCACAGCGATTATTTTCCAATTCCACCCCTGGCTATGACCAATACAAGGTGGGCCACAAATGTAGTTTGAATGACAGTTATTTCTTGCCCATACTGTATTTTAGCTCACTGTGGATGTTCCACATTCCTATGCCAGAGGCCGGTCTATTTACGGGATAACTGGTGAATCCCTAAACGTGGTTCAGTATTGCATTCTGTAAAATCAAAGTTTTAAGATAAATCTCGAGTGAATTGTGCGCGTGGTGTCAAGGTTTTTTTGACGCTGAACCAAAAGAGAACCTCATGATGGTTAGACTTCAGAGCTGTTCTTTCGGGATAGCCGTGTCACTGAGCGCTCTCACTCTCTCCCTCGCGACGTTTCGCATCCCACGTTGGAAGCATGATGCTTCCAACAGCTCTGAAGGAGAGCCAAAATCAAACCTGTAGTGCTGTCTTTCTTCATTGCTAAACGGTAATTGGGTAATTGGGGGTCAAGGTAGAGGCGTTCACGTCGCGATCCCTGTCAGTAATACTTGGGATTGCCTGCGAATTCTACCAAACACTTCGAGGCCAGAGGCTGACCATCGTGCTTCGAAGAATCGCAAAGAAGAAGAACGGTAATTGAAACACGTAACGCTCTGGTTTCCGTGACGGACACCCAGTTTATGTAACCGAGGCACTAGCATGGCTAACGACCCCCCCCCTCCACCAACAACAAACCACCCTCACCACCCCCAGCAACCGAGGCCCACCATAAACATTCTCTCAGCCATGGGGCCTAACGTTCATAAAAAAGCAACACATGGCGTGACTGCGTGTAAGCTTCTCTCGGGCGGAATGCTGCCCGGCAGCATTCAGGTGAGGGGAGATGATAACATCGCTCCGTGAGGCGGGGTCACATTCCGTGACAGCTGTTTGCACGCAAGCTCCCTCGATTCTTACACGCACGCACACACACACTCGCACACGGTGACCGGCCGCTCACGCAAACCGCCCCGTCACCCATAGTATATAGTTCAGTGGTTCCCAAACGTTCTCGGTCAGTGACGTCAACCCCCGGCCCAACGACTGAAGTCAAGAAGAAGCTTCCTCAGCCATGTGCAGCCCCTAACAACATCTCGAGAGAAAACCAGACTCCAGCTCTGGACGGAAAAGCTTGAGAGTGACCCTCCTGCAACTGGCATGGGAATCCCACCTGCTGAAGACTTCCCTCCTGGCTCAGATGCACCATGGATTCAGTGGAAGACACTCAACCGCCTGAGAACTAGAACGGGACGATCAAAAGATGCTTTGGTCAGATGGGGCTACAAGACCGGCCCAACCACCTGTGAATGTGGAGAAGCAGACCATACTATGGAACACTGCCTTGTCTGTGCTCTACTACCCAACCTCTGCAGCTCAAAAGACCTTGCGAAGTTCAATGAAAATGCAAGGGGCTGTGTAAGAAAATGGGAAACTGTAATTTAACATCGCGCTTCGAAGAATCGCAAAGAAGAAGAATGGCTGGGGAGGCAGATTTACACACATTCACCCGATAGAGTAGCTTAAATTCACCATTCAATTGGCAGGTTGTACAATGACTATTGGTTAGGCGACCATTCATTCATTCATTCATTTTCAGAAACCGCTTAATCCTGTCCAGGGTCGCGGTGAGCCGGAGCCTATCCCGGCAGACATAGGGCGCAAGGCATGGCTTATACCAAGGACGGGACGCCAGTCCATCACAGGGCACCGGGGGCAATTTAGTCCGCAGGCCAATTAACCTATGCATGTTTTTGGACTGTGGGAGGAAACCGGAGCACCCGGCGAAAACCCACGCGGACACGGGGAGAACATGCAAACTCCACACAGAAAGGCACCCCGAGCCGAGATTCGAACCCGGGACCTTCTTGCTGTGAGGCGGAAGCGCTACCCACTACGCCACCGTGCCGGGTTAGGCGACCATATGTTTCATATTTCATATCAGCATTCGTTACGTATTCGATTCACATTTTATAGGCGAATGCAGTTCCACTATTCATACTTATTCAACACAAATGAAAATATATATTGCATGGTCTTACCTTTACTTGTAAATGAAGTAAATTCGCCTATCCTTCTGGACAAATAATAATAATAGCATTTTATATAGCGCCTTTCACCCGAGGGTCACAAAGCGCTGCACAAAAACGAAAGAAAAAATAACCAATAAAAACCAAAGCAACAAAAAATAAATGATTAAGGCTGATTTGAATATACTGAAAGGTCGTGAAACTGGCAATCTTAAGAGCGGCAAAAATCTGCCAGCGTCCCCTAAGATGGTCGTCACTTCCTTAAAGACAAACACGGAGGGAGACAGGGAGGGAGGGTGAGCGACAGGGAGAGACAGGAAGACAGAGACAGATACGAGGGGGAAACGCCAATCCAAATTAAACAATCAACATTGAAGCACAAGAACACACACAGACACACGCAACAGCAAAGAAAAAAGCAGCCACCCACAACAACAAAAACACAACTTCCACACGCGACACCTGGGCAAACACCACGAGGCGAGTCTAGGCAAGGCAGGACTTACACAAACTGGGCCAGGAGTAGGCCGCACAAAACAGACAAAAAAAACATGCAAAAAGAGCATGGCAGACAACAAAAACAAACACCAAAGTTACACAGAAACAAACCACCAATCAAAGAGAAAAGGAACAAATGAAAAATTACAAATGTACAACAAATTAAAGCTAAATAAATACGCTTAACACGGAGCTACAGCCCACCCACCCCCAGTGCACCGGGTAGTATGCTCACGCACTGGGTAATATGCTCATGTACATGCATCAAAATCGCAAGTATAAGAACTTATCTTTTTCAGGTAGTATGTGTTGTGGCAAATATGTCAGTGACTTTGTTGTAGAAGTCCTCTTTATTTTATTTTTAATTTAAAAGTCTCTCCGTCTCAATAGAGATGATTGCCAGGGATGATAGTCGTCCTTGGTCAGCCAGATTGCGACTGTATGTTTTGAGTAGCTTCAAAGCAGAGAACGACCTTTCAACGGACGCTGTTGTAGCTGGAATAGTGAGCACCAGCTGGAGTAACGTTAACTCGTAGGCTTTCATAACCAATGTTATTCATAGTGAGGCTCTGTTTATGAGTTTAGGTCATGTGAAAAAGGTGTGTAAGTGAAGGGCACCCATCGATATGCCGGAGCAAACGAGCGAGCACATGCATCACTTACCTCAAAAGATGGCACCGACGTTTCGCTGACCTTCCAGTCAGCATCATCTCTGAGTCCCTGATGATGCTGACTGGAATGTCAGCATCATCTCTGAGTCCCTGAGTCCCTGATGATGCATGTGCTCGCTCGTTTGCTCTGGCATATCGATGGGTGCACTTCACTTACACACCTTTTTCACATGACCTAAACTCATAAACAGAGCCTCACTACGGAGTAACGTTGTCGCCTTGGCAACCGTCTGCATCAGATCATTCTGGGCCAAAAAGCTGAGGAGCTGTCCGGGTGATTTGCATTCGTTCCTCACCATTTGTGAACTATACAATCCGATAAGATCAGCCTTTAGTCTCACAAAGTCAAAGTACCTTGCAGTTTAGTGTCATCGAAATGTTGCTTCATTTCATAACATTTCATGCAATCGACTAATCCAAGGAAAGTTAGCTCACCGAAATTATCAAACCTAGCTTTCATTTGAACACTGATATTGTCCGGAATGTTATAATACATTATTTTCCTCTCATCTCTGATCGACTGTTTACTTCTGGCTTACGTGGAGGGAGAGCGAGCGTCAATCACGTGGGCTCAAGACACGCCCACCTCAGTGAGGCAGATGTGATCGCTGCCTCCCCTGGTGCTTTTTATTTGCAGCTTTATGACAAGACCAGCGAGCCTAAATATATGTTACACATACGTGAAATAAATTACCTGGACTATGGATGGCGAGGACATGTAATGAAGCGTTCTACAAACATTACATTGGTGACATACAGAGAGATAGTAACAGGCACGCACTTATTGCCTACTTTGCCGATTTGAAAAATACAATAAAAAAATGTACTGACAACACATGGTTTCACAATATACAGTATATAACCACTGTATAAATACACACAAACATTATTTAAATGTTATCCACAGTATAGCTCTTCATTGTATAGCTCTTCAATGTAAATGTTGTGGGTTCGCTCTCCAACATACCAATGTGCTGAAGTAGTAAAATTTGACACAATTCGTTCACGTGACAAACCATACTAATTGGCTCTGTCGGGTGGAGGCGGGTTTACGACACTTTTTATTTTTACGTGACCTAACACGTAAAAAGAGCTATACTATGGATAACAATGGTCACGAAAGCCTTCGTGTCGCTATCCACTCCGCCACCGTGCCGCCCCGTACATATATACGTACAGATAATTGCGCCATTATACATGGCTTACTATAGAACGTTGTAATATCGCGCTGGGCGAAGATAAGTCGTGATATTTCAGCTTCACAAAGCAGGCTGATGTGTACTATTCTGGAGAAGTGTACGCTGCTGCTAACCAGGTCGCCAGTGAACAAATGAAAACATCAGTGCCTTATCATAATAACAACAGAAACTCACGCGTGGGTTGATTGCTTAATTACTAAAGTGTCCCTTATTTCAACGTGTTGTTTACTTCTGGATTCTTCTGACCGCAAACCTCTACAGTCTACAGGATTAAGCGGTTTCTGACAATGATAATGTTTATTTCTGCCCGTGTATCGCTCTGTTCTGTAATATATCCTACACGTTCATTGGCCTGCGGACTAAATATTCCTGATACACTAATGGCGCCGTGAACCGAGAAAGTTTGGGAACCACTGAGTTAGTGTATATTCTGGATGAGAAATGTCAGCACATTTACACGGTTGCGAAGATTGTAATTGTGTCAATGGCATCTATTTCCTCACAACTGCATTACAGGCTCGTTATTGAAACTTTATGCAGAGCGTAGCACTGCCGCCACTAGATAGATAGATGTTTATTATTACAGCAGAAAAATACCCAGTGAGCTTGCAAGCTCTTTACGGGATTCCTGCGTTGACAACAAACACGAGATGATTGTGGGGCACATGTAAAATCTGAAGTATCTGGAGTCAGAACGTCTTTATGCAGCAAACAGGAGGCAATGAAATATAACAGTTGCCTGTTTATGCCAGACTGGGAAATACATTGTAGAGAAAATATATATTACATATATAACAGCGCATGAAATAAAATACGCAAAAGCAGTTGCCAAAATATTAAAGGCACAACAACATTTTGGTCACTATTCGTGAAAGATCAATGTAGACACGTGTACATATTAAGAATACCTGACTTTACTGAAAATTATATGTCATAGCACTTTAAAAGTACAGTATTCCACATGCAACAGAATCAAGTAATTTGTCGTTTATTACCGATAGTTTAAGCTGCCCATGTCACACAACCCTCTAACGGATCGTTTCCATGATTCCTGCCAGAACTTGAGTGATCCGTGTTCTTCGCAGTCGCTCGAATAATCATCGTATGAATTGGAGTGCTCTTGCCCTAAAAAAAAATTCCACTCGGCCCAGATTCTGATGTGGAATTGGGGGCAAGCCCAAGAAGTGCAATCGTCGGTGAGAATTTGGGCCCTGGCCTGGACTGGCAACTGACTGGAAGTATGAGAATTGCTCTCCGTTGCTGTTCCTCCGGGATCGTCGTGTCATTGAGTGTTCCTGGTCTCTCCTTCGCAACATTTCGCCTCCCAGGCTGTCCCGAAAGAACATCTATGGAGAGGAAATCTCAACTGGAGTTGTCTAACCCTGCTGGAAAATTGAGTCTGGCCCCAAGTTCTGCGTTCATGGAAACATGATGCAATCCTAGAACATGCTCCTACATCTCAATGCTCAAAAAAGGAATAATACGTTCACCTTTGAAATCTTTGATTGGAAATGTTCACACGCCGCTGCGTTTTTATATCGGAGCACGACCGTGCCTCCATCGCAGCCGTCACTCTGAACGACCCCAATGTCACATCAGCGAATACGAGCAGCGCTCACACATGCGTCCGTCGTCAGTTCCATTTTCTAAACCGCTCGTCCTGGCGAGGGTCGCGGCGACAGCTCTTCAAGGAGGGTGGACCAGACATCCATTTCCTCAGTAACAGATTCCAGCTCTTCCTGGGGGAGTCCCAGGCATTCCCAGGCCAGCCAAATTATTATAATCCCAGCGTGTCTTGGGTCGGCCTCTAGGTCTCCGCCCAGTGGGCCATGGCTGGTAGACTTCCCGGGGGAGCATCCCAGGGGGCATCCTTACCAGATGCCCGAACCACCGCCGTCAGTTGCACTGCTTGATGACGCCCCACACGGGACATGCGTTCAGCGCTCTCACGGCCGACTTCAGAGCGCCCAGCTCATCCGGCAGCTCCAGAGAAGGCTCCACGTCGCCGCCACCGCCAATGACACCCAGCTGGGCGTCGGACACACCCTCGGAGGCTGGGCCCTCGGAGGCCGGGCCCTCGGCGGAGAGCTGGGGCACCGTTTGTTCGCAGTGAGAGGCGCTCGTATGGTCCATGCTCTGGAGGAACATCCAGACGGAGGGCGGCAGGCCCTCGGAGAGGCTCGGGTGGAGCAGGGCCTCGTCGTCGCAGCGGCCCCCCGCGCCATCCATGTCGCGCAGGACCCCCTCCAGCACCGCGTCCATGGACACGTGGTCGCTGCCCGTCGTGTAGCCTTCGTCCAGCGCCCCCATCGCGTCCATGCCCAGCATCTTTGCCACGTCCAGTCCCGTCACGTCGTGCCTGCTCCGCAAACACACAGATCGCCCCGCGGAGCATTCACTGGTGGCCATAAATGGGAATCAAACTTGGGTGGCCTGCTTCGTAGTGAAACGTGCTCAATGCGACACTACCACTTCACACAAACAGAAATATCGCCCCGCAGAGCGTTCACTGGTGGCCGTGAGCGGTAATCGAACTAGGGTCGCCGGGTTCATAGCGGAACCCGCTAACCGCTGCACCAAACATGCCCAAGGAGTCCCACGACATCTCGACCACCCCGTACATCAACACCGCAGCCTTAAAGGTAAAATAAAATGATTATAGTTTATTAAATCAAATATTACACTTACAATTTATAACGTGTACAGTATTCGTTGAATGTCGAAGGAATTTGTTCTCAGAGGCGTGGTGAGAAAAATACAGAGAGATGGGGGGGAAGGCAGCCAATTAATAACATCGTATATATTATGATGATATCGGCCAACCCGAAGGAAACCCACGCAGATCAGGGGGAGAGAACTCACAAACGCCTCGTAGAAAGGCACCCGAGGCAGTGATCGAACCGCCTCGGACAGGACTTTCTTTTCCGTGAGGCGCGGACGTTACCGCCGCACAGACACCCTGCCGCCCAACAAACCCCTCGCGCCGTCTGTACCTGTTGAGGAGGCTGAGGAATCCGCGATCGCCGTCCTCCTTCTCCGTGCCGTCCGCCCGCCCGCGGCGCTCGCCCTCGGGGCCCCCCGGCACCGCGGCCAGGCCCCCCGCGGGGGGGCTGCCCCCCCCCGCCGCGTCGTCCGGGAGCGTGGAGCAGTCGGTCAGGCTCTCCTCCCACTCGGAAGGGGAGCTGGCGGCCGGCCCGGCGCTGCCGGACGACGGGCTGCCGAGCGCGGCTGCCGGCCGGCAATAGGCGTCCCGTTTCTCCCACGCCGACTCGCCGGCGGAGGACGCGTCTACGTAGGACACGTCGACGTAGGAGACGTCGACCCCCCGCGCGGTCGGCGCAGGTTCCGCAGCCACGCAGCTGCAATTCTTCGCCGACTTCTTTGTTTTACTCGTCGATGTCCTTGTCGGCTGCTGGCCAGCCTTGCTGATTCGGTTGTTGCCGCTGCTGCTGTCTCCCTTGCTGCTTCTGTTGTTGTTGTCACCGCTGCTGCTGTTGTCGCTGCTGCTGCTGCGGCACAGTTTGGCTTTGGGCGGCTGGGAAGTTACGGGAGACAACTGCGAGATTGCGATGGCCTCCCCCGTCACGTTGAACACGCAGTCGGGACTTCGGTTCTTCAGGTAGTACTCTCCCTCCTCGTCGCTGCGGAGAGACGAGGCCCAATGTGACGTGTGTTTGAAATGTCGCAAATGTTGCACTTAATAATAATAATCTACTTTTGTAACACGCGCATTTTCTCCGGGCGTGATTGCACCCGTTGATTCGGAGGTGCGGAGCCCTGCTCAGTCGGTTTGTTGTGAGTCGGTGAAAAGGTGACTTTTTAAGAGTTTATTGAAGGCTGTAGGGGACTGTGTTTGACGCAATAGGTGTGGCAGGCTGTTCCAGGTTGTGGGTGCCGCAACCGAGAATCGGCGTTTCGCAAAGGTTGTACGTGAGCGCGGTGTGTAGAGTAGGTGCTGTGATGAGCTACGCAGAGTACAGGATTGTGTTGAGTGGCCGGAGAAGTGATGCGAGGTATTTAGGGTGTCCTGTGTGGATAGTGCGGTGGAAAATTATTGCAGTTTTGTAAGCGACGCGTTTGTGGATGGGTAGCCAGTGTAGAGTCTCCATGCATTTTGTGGTTGGTTGGTCGCATGCTTTGATGTTGAGGACTGCAGGTGCTAGGTTGTTCTGAAGACGGTCCAGTTTGGCGCTCTGTTGTTTTGTGATTCCAGTGAGTATTCTGTTGCAGTAGTCAAAGCGGCTAGCGATGGTCTGTGCTGTTTGTGTAGAGATTAGTGGACGAATTTGCCAAAGTGCTCGAAGGTGGTAGTTGCAGGATCTGGTGATGTTGTTTATGTGGGTGGTGAAAGTGAGTGTGGTGTCTAGTGTTGTTCCCAGAATTTTAAGATGAGCTGAAGGTGCAATGTGAGGGTCGGCGATGCAGAGATGTTTCGGGAGTTGAGTATTGGCGAGGCACGTGCTCGTGCTGATGTATATTGTGACTGATTTATTAGGGTTGAGGAGGAGCTTGTTATGGACGGCACGGTGGCGTAGTGGGTAGCGCTTCCGCCTCACAGCAAGAAGGCCCGGGTTCGAATCTCGGCTCGGGGTGCCTTTCTGTGTGGAGTTTGCATGTTCTCCCCGTGTCCGCGTGGGTTTTCGCCGGGCACTCCGGTTTCCTCCCACCGTCCAAAGACATGCTTCTAGATTAACTGGCGTACTGACTAAAATTTCCCCAGGTGCCCTGCGATGGACTGGCGTCCCATCCTTGGTGTTCCCCTGCCTTGCGCCCTGTGTCTGCCGGGATAGGCTCCGGCTCACCGCGACCCTGTATAGGATTAAGCGGTTTCTGAAAATGGATGGATGGGATGGAGGAGCTTGTTATGCTGGAGCCAATTCTTAAGAGCTGTAGTGCAGGGTTCCAGGTTGTTTGTGTTATCAGGTGAGGTAAGGGTGGTGTAGAGTTGGATGTCGTCGGCGTAGGTGTGGTGCCGTATGCCGTGACTATCAATGAGGCGGCTGAGTGGTGAAATGTAGGCGGTGAAGAGGAAAGGTGATAGCTACGGAGCCTTGTGGGACCCCGCAAGTGGATATGGTGATGGGTGTTGTTGAGATGCCCATTTTGATAAAAGTTGGCCTGGAAGTGAGAAAGGAGGTGATAAGGTTGAGTGTAGTGCCAGTGATGCCGAAGTTGGTAGCGAGATGCTCCAGGAGCATCTCTTGGTTGATGGTGTCGAAGGCGGAGGAAAGGTCAAGGGAGATGAGTGCTGCCGTGGAGCCGGAGTCTATCAGGGTGAGGAGGTCGTCTAGAATTTTGATGAGTGCAGTTTCGGTTGAGTGTGCTATTTGGTATGCTGATTGAAATGAGTTGAAATTGGGTGAGGATGTGATGTGGTTTTGTATGCGCTTTAGGATGAGGTGCTCGATGATTTTTGAGAAAGTGGAAAGGTTGGTGATGGGGCGGTAGTTTGTGGGGTCGTCGGGGTCCAGTGTTGGAGACTTGAGAAGTGGTGTGATTTGTCCAAGTTTTAGTTGAGATGGGAAAATACCAGTGATGAAGGCTGTGTTTGCTAGTTTGGTGATAATGTCGGCGAACTGGGCGGAGCAGTGCTTTAGTGCGATGTTAGGAGTGGAGTCGAGAAGAGCTTGCAAGCCCACTGGGTATTTTTCTGCTGTAATAATAAACATCTATCTATCGATCTACTCACCACCATCCCACCCACCCTACCACCTGTTCACCCAGTCTCCCAACCACCAATCCATCAACCCATTATCCACCCAGTCAGCCACCCACCAAACTCCCCAAATACCCCCCAATCCAAACACCCAGCCGTGCAGCCACTTACCCACCCATCCAGCCACCCATCCAACCTAGTCACCCACTCACCCACCCAGCTACTCACCCACCCAGCTACCCATTCATCCGCACAGTTGTTGTCTGCCAGGCTTTTATTGTTGCTTGTTTTTGTCTGATTTACGTGGCCGACTCCTGGCCCAGTTTATGTAAGGCCTGTTTTGCCTAGACTCGCCTCGTGGTGTGGCCCAGGTGTCGCGTGTAAAAGTTATGTTTTTGTTGGTGTTATAAATAATAATATCAATTTATATAGCGCCTTTCACCTGAGGATCACAAAGCGCTGCACAAGGGCCGCGAAGAGGACGGCATGTCAACAACGAAAGAAAAAACAATAAAAACCAAAGCAACAGAAAATAAATGATTAAGGCTACTTCGAATATACTGAAAGGTCGTGAAACTGGCAATCTTAAGAGCGGCAACATTCTGCCAGCGTCCCCTAAGATGGCCGTCACTTCCTTGAAGACAAACACGGAGGGAGACAGGGAGGGAGGGTGAGCGACAGGGGCAGACATAGGGACACAGAGACAGGAAGACAGAGAGACAGCACGAGGGGGAAGCAACGCCAATCCAAATTAAACAATCAACATTGAAGCACAAGAACACACACATAGACACACGCAACAGCAAAAATGCAGCCACCCACAACAACAGAAACACAACTTCCACACGCGACACCTCGAGGCTGCGTTTTTTCTTTACTGTTGCGTGTGTCTATATATATGTTCTTGTGCTTCAATGTTTATTGTTTAATTCAGATGGGCGTTATATCCCCCTCATGTCTGTCTCTCTGTCTTCCTGTCTGTCCCTGTGTCTCCCCCTGTTGCTCACCCTCCCTCCCTGTCTCCCTCCATGTTTGTCTTTAGGGAAGTGACGGCCATCTTAGGGGACGCTGGCCGAATTTTGCCACTCTTAAGATTGCCTGTTTCACGACCTTTCAGTGTATTCGAAGCAGCCTTAATAATTTAATTATTGTTGCTTTGGTTATTCAATATTTTTTGTCATTGTTGACATGCCGTTCTCTCCACGGCCCTTGTGCAGCGCTTTGTGACCCTCGGATGAAAGGCGCTCTATAAAATGCAATAATTATTATTATTATTATCTAAGTTACGTTATCGCACCGAACCGTAATTACGAGCGTTTATAAGTCGTGCGTTCGTTAGTCGTGCGTTTGTGAGTCGTGCGTTCGTGAGTCGTAAGTTCGTGAGTCGTGCGTTCGTGAGTCGCGGGTTCGTGAGTCTCGCGTTGGTGATTCGCTCGTTCGTGAGTCGGTGACTGCCTGTGCGTGTTGTCAAGGTCAGCCGTACCGGAGCAGGAATTGCGTCGCGATGATGAAGTCGGCCTTCCCCTTGCGGTACACGATGCGCGCGCTGGCCTTCACCCAGAGCCACTTGCCCTGCTTGCTGAGCAGCCGGAACACCACGGGTTCACTCTCGCCGTTCTTCATCACTGGCGGCGGCGGTAACAAGACGCAGCAGGTAACGAGACGCTCGTCACGAGCCTCGGACAACTAACGAGCGCATCGTTAGGGCAGCGTGCGGTACGGGCACGGGGAGCGGAGCGGGGGGCCCTGTCCGACACTCGCACGGATCCCTGCCGCCCAGTTACGGGCTCATTGCACCGTTATGTCGTGAGGTTCCCGGCTCGCGTCTTGCAGGCAATACTGGTTAAGCCAACCATCCATTGTCAGAAACCGCTTAATCCTGTACAGGGTCGCGGTGAGCCAGAGCCTATCCCGGCAATCATAGGGCGCAAGACAGGGCTATACCCAGGATGGGACGCCAGTCCATCACAGGGCACTAGGGGCAATTTATTCCACAGGCCAATTAACCTATGCAGCAGCAATAGCATGTCTTTGACCTGTGGGAGGAACCCGGAGTTTTTTTCGTGCAAAATGTCCGGCTAATGGGTACGTATATGAGGCTCACGGTGCTATTCACAGAATGTGAGACCCGTAAAGGTTTCTGGACCAGATCCCTCGCAGAGAACACGGACGACCGTCGTTCGTGAGCGGTGCGGGACTCACGGATCAAGTTGTTCTTCTTCAGGTAGAGCATATCGCCCATGTGCTGGAAGCAGGCCGCCTTGCGCTTGCGGAACTCCACCGCGTTGTAGCCCATGACGAGCCGGGCCCTGCGCGATGAACAGCGACACACACCAGCGGCCTTATTAAAAAATAATTTTCAAGAAATTACAATCTATGTCCCTATCCTCATCTATGGTTATGAGCTTTGGGTAATGACCAAAATAACGAGAAGGCGGATACAAGCGCAGAAATGAGGTTTCTCCGCAGGGTTGCTGGGCTCACTCTCCATGACAAGGTGAGGAGCACAGAAATCCGGGAGTAACCTCAAAGTAGAGTCGCTGCTCCTTCGGAATAAGAGGAGCCAGTTGAGGTGGTTCTTGCATCTGGTAAGGATGCCCCCAGGGAGGCTCCCCCGGTAAGTCTACCAGGCACGTCCCACGGGGCGGAGGCCTAGAGGCCGATCCAGGACACGCTGGAGAGATTATATCCTTCGGCTGGCCTGGCAACGCCTGGGAACTCCTCAGGAAGACCTGGAATCTGTTGCTGAGGAAAGGGACGTCTGGTCCACCCTCCTTAAAGAGCTGTCGCCACGACCCTCACCAGGACAAGCGGTTTAGAAAATGGATAGATGTATGGATGGAATAATTACAATGAATAACGCGCCGCACATGTTCGTTGTTGGAAGGGAGAACGACTCATAGGCACGAGGAAACCGCAGAGAGGCGGGGGGGAAGGCAGCCACGCGGTTAGCTGGCATCAACATTTGCCAGACACGTCGTCCTATATGTTGTGTTATCGGACAATTCATGAGTTGTTTTCAGTTGTGGGAGGAAACCAGAGAACCCGGAGGATTAATGTAGGTTTTCACAGCCCCGTGTATGAGACTCGCTCTTGAGAGCTGCTCGCTCGGGATAGCCGTGGCGTCAAACAGCGTCGCCGACCGTACTTGGAGTCAAGGCTGATGGTTGTGAAGTCCAGCTTGTGCTTGGTCGTGAAGATGATGTTCCAGAGTCGCAGCTCCGATGGCAGGATGGGGTTGTGCGGAGTGGCGAGCGCAAACAGCACCGTGCCACCGCCGACACGCCCTCCAGGGGGGTCGACATCGCCGCCACAGCCGCCACCTGGCAGCCGCTTCAACTTGCCCTGAATCTGCAGCATCTGGAGGGGTGCACGACGCGATGCTCTGCAATTCAATTCAATTCAACTTTATTTGTCAACTCTACCATATGTACAG
>JAZEWU010000042.1:5453091-5483691 GCA_036362915.1 Geotria australis | reverse complement strand
ACCTTGCGGAGTTCAATGAAAATGCAAGGGGCTGTGTAAGAAAATGGGAAACTGTAATTTAACATCGCGCTTTGAAGAATCGCAAAGAAGAAGATCAGCTTATCATTTAGCACATCATGTGTGGCGTCATCTCAACACACACATCACCTCAACACACGCCACATCATCCTAACACATGCCAAATTACTGAATTGCTTGAATCTGAAGATTATTTGTGCGAAGCGGTTATCCCCTCGTGTGAGGCGGTTTTCTCCAGATTCTCCGGGTTCCTCCATAAGCCAAACAAGTGCTGTGGAGAATAAAACCACTTATATTCTCCGCAGCCAAGCTAAGCATTAGTCTGTGTTGTGTACGATATCATTGATTGTTGCTCTGCAGAGCTGTTCTTTCTGAATAGCCGTGTCGAGTGATCTCCATCTCTCCCTCGCGACGTTTCGCCTCCCACGTTGGAAGCATCATCATAACGCCTGATGATGCTTCATCATAACGTCTGAAAGAACAGCTCTGACGAGCAACCATCATGAATCGAGCCGTGCGAACCTACATCAATACCATATAATTATCATCAAACTAGGAACCGTGTCTAACAGAGAGGCCCATGCCTATAACGATCTGCCTGTTCACCTGCATTGCCTCAAACAAACATGATCCTGATGATGAGACCCTGAGTGTCGGAAACTCAGCACAGATTGCATGACCTGAACCAATACTGCTGAAATGATGCAATAGCAGATGGCCGTGTAGCCAATGAGATGTGTAAAAATAATTTTTTAAACGTGAAAAAATAAATACGGTAAGGAAGTGTCTTGTCTGGCTATTGTGCTACATTTATTCATTATCAGGGTCGCGGTCAGCCGGAGCTCCAAGGCAGGGCTATACCCAGGATGGGACGCCAGTCCATCACAGGGCATTGGGGAAATTTAGCCAGAAGGTCAATTAACCTAGGCAGCAGAATGTATTTGGACTGTGGGAGGAAACCGGAGTACCTGGCGAAAACCCACCCGGACATGGGGAGAACATGCAAACTCCACACAGAAAGGCAACACCCCAGCCGGGAATCGAACCTGGGACCGTCTTTCTGTGAGGCGGCAGCGCTACTTACCGCTACGCCACCATGCTGCCCCTATTGCGTTACACACAGTAGTGGAATTGTCCAAACATCCAAATTCTGGACATTCTTGAAAGGAACTCCTGCGTGTTTGTTGTGTCAATGCAGGAATCCCGTAAAGAGCTTGCAAGCTCACTGGGTATTTATCTGCTGTAATAATAAACATCTATCCATCCTGAGCGAGGTTCTCCTTCGTCGTAATCCCATGTGTGGTTTTTGTGTTGGACGCGCGGGGTCACTGGCCAATGGATGCATCCGCGTTTCGTGTACGTTTCATTGAGCTCGCTCTGCGCTACGCTGGACGGGTCCACACTGACGGTTGAGTTTCTGCAACAAAATAAAAATGAAAAAAATGAAAATGAACGGATCGAGAAAACGTTGTTCACACCGCGCGCTGCGTCCCGCGTGCGTCGCCGCGTCGTACCTGGCCCTCGGGTTGCAAACTCCTTCGCGACCTGACCTCATGGCCGCCAGGGATACCCAAATCTCGCCCCGCGCTCCGCAAGAGCAACAGCAACGCTCGATATCTGAGGCAGCGCTCTCGTCTTGAACGCCGGTCTCAGACTCGGCCGGCTTCTCCCGGCTAACGAATGTTTTAACTACATTCACGGAAGTTACATTCATTCATTGTCAGAAACCGGGTTGTGGTGAGCCGGAGCCTATCCCGGCAGACACAGGGCACAAGGCAGGGCTATACCCATGATAGGACGACAGTCCATCACAGGGCACCGGGGGCCTGCTGACTAAATTGACAGACGTTACAATGTTTGAGAATTGCTCTTCGTTTCACCTCCCACGATGGAGGCATCGTCAGGCATGATGTGGGAGGCGAAACGTTGCAAAGGAGAGAGGGAGAGCGCTCAGTGACACGGCTATCCCGAAAGAACAGCTCTGAATAAAAACAACGAGTTTGTGACTCGCATTGGTAACGGTTAGTGTGGCAGATGAACGGACAGAAGCAAGCATGGACGAAGCGGGCATGAGGCCGGGCGCGTGTATCACGAGGAACCCTTGCTGCCGTCTCAGTCGCGACGCGTCAGTTTCTCTCCGCGAACAGCACCGCGCCTGCTGCGTCTCGGCAAGCGACGCCGGCACGACACGGCGACCGAGCAAACCGCGGAGAGCGGCCCCGACGCGCCGTCGTCACGCGCTCCGCTAAAAATCGACGGCGCCGGTCCCCCCGACCGTGTTCCCGCGTCAGCCGCGTTGTTTTCGCTGAGCGGGCGACGCCAGCCAGGGTCACGGGTTCGCACAGACTCCCAGCTGATGTGACATTGACGTTGCCCGGATCACATGCCGTGCCCAGTGTTCTTTCGGTGAGCCGCGGGGATCACAAGGAGCACATGTTTCTAAAAACGCGAGCGGAGCGAATGAGGTTTGTGCGCCGTCGCGAACATGCCCCCTGGCTCCGAGCCGCGCGCTAAGTGCCGCGTTGGATCAGAGCTTTTGAACTCACAACAATAACGACAATGAACGGTCGTGTGGAGTGTTGAGATCTTAAACTCATAATCGCAACAATAACGACAATAATAATTTATAATTGATAACGCGCACATATTCATTCAATGTCGAAGGTATTCATTCGACGAGAGAAGGACTCAGTGGCGCGAGGAATGCGCAGAGAGGCAGAGGAGGCAGCCAGGCGGTGTGCCGGCACCAACATATTGCCACACACTGCTTCAAATATATTATGAGCGGCTTTATAAAACCACCATTCTCAACCGGTCGGTCGCGTCCCATCAGTGGGCCGCGAGCACCACCTAGTAGTCCATGGAGACCATGAGTCTTAACGGTGTGAATGTCAGTGATGATGTGTCACGGGTAGCAACCGACAGCCGATTCCACCTTGACAGGCCGCTGACGGCGGGAATGCCGTGGACCGTATCTCACACACACCTCCGTCCCATATCACTCCCTCCACACACGGACACGTCTTTGATGGCTGCTCTTCGGAGCTGTTCTTTGGGATAGCCGTGTCACTGAGTGCTCTACTTCTCTCCCTCTTGACGTTTCGCCGCCTCCCACGTTAGAAGGATCCTCAGGCTGCCCCGAAAGAACAGCTTTGCAGAGCAACCATCGTGAATCGAACCGTGAACACCTACATCCACGGCACTAGCACACACAAAACTCAATGGCTCACTCAAGCTGCTATCACAGCAAAACGACACCGACGCAAACTGGAAAAAACGTACAAAAAATCAAACAGACAGGAAGACAGACTCGCCTACCACCATGCTTGTAAAACAACAAACTCATAATCGAAGCACTCAAAACACATCTCTCCACACAAATATCCGCCTGTGAGAACAATCCACACACACGATGGCCAACAATTAAAGCACTTCTACACCCTCAACCTAGCCACCACCACCATAATCCAGCCCACGACCAGAACCTCAAAAACAGCTTTAGAAACCACACCATTAGAAAACTCGGCATCTCAGCCACAAACATCGCACCATCAACATATGCTGCTAACACACCACCGCACACTACCCCCAGCACTATCTCAATCCTCACGCCGGTTACAACCCAGGAAACACTCCCACTCATTGAAGCCACAACCAATGCCTCACATCTCGACTCTGCTCCTAACAACGCACTAAAGCACTGCTCCGCCCAGTTCGCCGACATTATCACCAAACTATGCCTCTACGATGAGCCCAACCCAGGGAAGACTCAAGTCTGCTCTTTCCATCTCAGGATTCGTGAAGCCAACCGACCTCTTAAAATCAAATGGTCTGGAACACCACTTGAGCACCGTAAGCACCCTGTCTACCTTGGAATAACCCTGGACCGCACTCTCTCCGTTAAGGAGCACGTCAAAAACAACAAAGTGAAAGTCGGTTCCCGAAACAACATCCTACAAAAACTGGTCAACTCCAAATGGGGAGCCACAGCACACACATTAAGATCTACTGGTCTGGCCTTGTGCTATTCCTCTGCGGAGTATGTATGTCCTGTCTGGGAGAGGTCAACCTATGCCAAGAAACTTGACCCGGCATTGAACAACACCTGCCGCCTGACCACTGGCTGCTTGAAACCCACACACACAAACAACCTGTACCTCCTCGTTGGCATTGCCCCTGCTGATATCAGACGGGAAGTGGCCAGTCGAGTAGGAGATGACAAAGGCTACTAGTGATGAACGCCACCTCCTTCATGGACGTCAACCCCCGGCCCAACGACTGAAGTCAAGAAGAAGCTTCCTCAGCCATGTGCAGCCCCTAACAACATCTCGAGGGGAAACCAGACTCCAGCTCTGGACAGAAAAGCTTGAGAGTGACCCTCCTGCAACTGGCATGGGAATCCCACCTGCTGAAGACTTCCCTCCTGGCTCAGATGCACCATGGATTCAGTGGAAGACACTCAACCGCCTACGAACTAGAACGGGACGATCAAAAGATGCTTTGGTCAGATGGGGCTACAAGACCGGCCCAACCACATGTGAATGTGGAGAGGCAGACCATACTATGGAACACTGCCTTGTCTGTGCTCTACTACCCAACCTCTGCAGCTCAAAAGACCTTGCGGAGTTCAATGAAAATGCAAGGGGCTGTGTAAGAAAATGGGAACCTGTAATTTAACGATCGCGCTTTGAAGAATCGCAAAGAAGGTCACTAAACTAGCTAACGCAGCCTTCGTCACCGGAATATTCCCATCTCAGTTAAAACTTGGACAAATCACACCACTTCTCAAGTCTTCAACACTGGACCCCAACGACCCCACAAACTACCGCCCAATCACCAACCTTTCCACTTTCTCAAAAATCATCGAGCGCCTCATCCTAAAGCGAATACAAAACCACATCACATCCTCGCCCAATTTCAACACATTTCAATCAGCATACCGCATAGCACACTCAACCGAAACCGCACTCATCAAAATTCTAGACGACCTCCTCACCCTGATAGACTCCGGCTCCATGGCAGCACTCATCTCCCTCGA
The DNA here is from genome assembly GCA_036362915.1 of Geotria australis. NCBI lineage: Eukaryota > Metazoa > Chordata > Hyperoartia > Petromyzontiformes > Geotriidae > Geotria > Geotria australis. The sequence goes on along the minus strand of JAZEWU010000042.1, from coordinate 5,478,635 downwards.
CCTTTCCTCCGCCTTCGACACCATCAACCACGAGATGCTCCTGGAGCGTCGCTCTACCAACTTCAGCATCACTGGCACTGCACTCAACCTTATCGCCTCCTTTCTCGCTTCCAGACCAACATTTATCAAAATGGGCACCTCAACAACACCCATCACCATATCCACTTGTGGGGTCCCACAAGGCTCCGTACTATCACCTTTTTCTCACAATGAATCAGGCCTTACTGAGAGACTTTACATTCCATCAGAAGGCTTGTTCAAATGGCCGTGGTGGCAGCCTTGCAGTTCTCCACCATGCTTCTGCCGATATCCGACTGATTCCATCGCCAACCTTCAATTCATTCGAGAATATGTCTCTGGATTGGAGGTCGGCTCAACCTGTGAAGTTGGGTGCTGCTCTACCGTCCACCTGGAGTCTCCACTTCTTTTGTCAATGAACTGTCTGAGCTGCTTTCTAAGATGTGCTCCTGTTCTGAAAGGATCCTGATCCTTGGTGATTTCAACATCCATGTTGATTCTCTAAAGAGCCCTCTTGCAAGGGATCTCATGGCCACTCTGACCTCACTGGACTTCACTCAACACGTGACATCTCCCACTCACAGATGCGGCCATACTGTTGATTTGGTTTGCTCTGGGGGCATTTCGGTAACCAACATGTCCGTCACTGATCCTGGTTTGTCTGATCATTCTGCTGTATGCTTTGATCTCCAAATACTGCCTCCCATTTCCATCACCAAGTGCCATATCCAATTTCGAAACCTTAGCGCTCTCACTCCAGACATATTTGCCACTGCAATCAACAGTACTTCACTCTCTGCCTCGGCTCACTCTGCCCCTGATGCGACAGCAGAATGTTACAACAATGCGCTATTAAGCATTTGTGATGATTTGGCCCCATTAAAATCACGCTATATCTCAGACAGAAAACCATCTCCCTGGTATACTGCTGAACTCCGGGATCTCAAGGTGAATGTACGCAGGGCTGAACGGACTTGGAGAAAATCTGGCCTCACCGTTCACAGTGAAATATTTAAGGAATAACTCCTCCATTACCGGAACGCACTTATCTGTGCCCGTACCAGCTATCTTTCCAGAATTCTGGCCGATAACTGTCATAAGCCCAAGTTTCTCTTTTCGACCATTAATCAGCTCCTTTGTCCGACTAGTCACTCAACCTCATCTCCCGTCACTAATAAAGATCAGGAGGATCAGTTGATTCAGTTTTTCTTTGAAAAAACCGACGCAAATCGTATCTCTACTCAGCCTCAATCATCAAACAATAGCCCAATAATCGTTCCTTCACCTTCCTTGACATCAAAACTCCTGAAAGTTTCCGCATTAACGGAATCCGAGGTCTCCTCCCTAGTTACCAGATCCCGGCCTTCAAATTGCACCATGGATCCTTTCCCATCAAAATTCATCTGGGCAAATTTCAAACCCCTTGCCTCGTATGTCACTAATGTGTTCAATAACTCATTCCACTCCGGTATCTTTCCCCCACTGTTCAAATGTGCCGCAGTTACCCCCTTACTTAAGAAACCTGGCCTCGATTGTAGCATCCCTGATAATTATCGTCCAATCTCAAATCTCCTGTTCATCTCTAAGGTCCTTAAACGTGCTGTAGTTGCACAACTCCAGACACATCTTCTTAACAACAGCCTCCTCGATCCCTTTCAATCCGGATTCAGACTCGGCCATAGTACTGAACTGCCTTGGTAAAAGTAGTTGAAGATCTACTCGTCGCTGCTGATAAAGGCTTGCCAAGTATTCTTGTCCTCCTGGACCTGAGTGCTGGCCATTGATACCATCGATCATCAGATCCTACTTAAAAGTCTTGAGAGTATGGGGATCTCTGGATCTGCCCTGAATTCGCTGGGATCCTATCTTTCCGACCGGAAGCAGTTTGTCAGCCTTGAAGGACAACACTCGGAGATTCTTCCAGTATTGTCTGGAGTTCCTCAGGGTTCAGTTCTCGGCCCACTCCTCTTCAGCATCTATTTACAACCTCTTGGCAATATCCTGCACAGCCTCAATCTTAGCTACCATTGCTATGCCGATGACATCCAAATCTATATCCATGCAAAGCAATCCATCAATGCGTCTGGTCTTTGCATGTCTTCTTCACTGTCTACTGTGAAGGCCTGGCTCAATTCAAATTTTATAAAACTAAATGACAAAAAACTGAGGTCTTGCTTGTCGGAACCCCGCAGCAATTGTCCAAGGCTGAACCTATACAAGTGATGCTTGGCGACTAGACAACTGAAGTTGCTAAGGCAGTCTGGCGTCTAGGTGTGACTCTTGATTCCTCACATCAACAAGGTGACGAAGGTAGCCTATTTTCATCTCAGAAATATAGCCAGACTGCGCAACATCCTGTCACCTGCTGATGCTGAGAAGCTAATACACATCTTACTCTCCACACGAATAGATTATTGCAATGCACTGCTTCCTGGCATCCCTGCCTACATGATCAATCGTCTCCAACGTGTGCAAAATGCGGCTGCCAGAGTCCTCACTGGCACACCCATCCGTGATCACATATCCCCAGTACTGATGTCTCTCCACTGGTTACCTGTTAAATACAGGATTTAATTCAAGATCCTCCTTCTCACCTACAAGGCTCTCCCTGATGCAGCTCCGACATACATTCGTGACCTTCTTCAGGCTCCCTCCGCAACACGACAACTACGATCCTCCAATACACGCTTGCTGTTTGTTCCCAGGTCGCACCTCAATTCAATGGGTGACAGAACCTTCTTGCGAGTTGCTCCAAGACTCTGGAATGCTATTCCACTGGAATTTCGTTCAGCGGAGTCCTTGAACATCTTCAAATCTAGTCTCAAGACTTATTTGTTCCGTAAAGCCTTCAAGCCGTCCTGTCAGGACTTCTGATGCGGCTCAACGCTGTCGTGCCAGGTTGTTGGCTCTCTTCATACCTGCGTCTTTTTAGGAACATTCATTCCTTCCTCTGGCTTGGATTGTTGGAGCGGGCTATTGGTGCCGTGGCGATATCTTGGCTCTCTCTCCCGATCTGCGTCTGCTCGGTGACATTTGTTCCCTCCTTGCTTGTTGTAGAATTATTATTATTTTCCTGTTGTTTTTGTGTCCTATGTCTTATGATTCATCGCTATTGCTTGACTCTCGGTTTTCTGTCTCCCCATTGTTGATATGCCGTTCTCTCCACAGCTCGGATTATAAAAAAAATACCCCGAAAAAAATTGTTGCTGATTTTCCGTTCTCTGTCGTTGTTGACATGTTGTTCTCTCCACAGCCTTGTGCAGCGCTTTGTGACCCTCGGGTGAAAGCTACTATATAAATGCTATTATTATTAGTATTTACTCTTCACTGCCTACATTTCACCACTCAGCCGCCTCATTGATAGTCACGGCATACGGCACCACAACTACGCCAACGACATCCAACTCTACACCACCCTTACCTCATCTGATAACACAAACAACCTGGAATCCTGCACAACAGCTCTAAAGAATTGGCTCCAGCATAACAAGCTCCTCCTCAACCCTAATAAATCAGTCACAATATACATCAGCGCGAGCAAGCGCCTCGCCATTACTCAACTCCCGCAACATCTCCACATCGCCGACTCTCACATTGCACCCTCAGCTCATCTAAAACTTCTGGAAACAACACTAGACCCCACACTCACTTTCAGCACCCACATAAACAACATCACCAGATCCTGCAACTACCACCTTCGAGCACTTTGGCAAATTCGTCCACTTGTAATGACCTGTGTATGGTCAAGGGGTGGTGGACGAAATGGTGGACGAAGCGGATAGAAGCCGGGCAGGTTTCAACTGGTTCCCAGATGGCGCCAATAAGGCGGGAGATGAATCATCTCCGAGTTGACGTCACCGTATTTTTAGCATAAAAGAGGGCTGCGGAGGGCGAGAGGGGGGAGTCTGCTTGGGAGTGACGAGGATACGGCTGTTCTGTGAGGAGGTCCTCCGCACCGGGCCGCGCCAGCAGCGCGGCCCGGGGGTGCGCCTGATACGGCTCAGCCGCTGTACGTGTGAGCTGTGAGAGAGCGAGCTGAATAGCCGGTGTGCGCTGGGGCGAAACGCCTCTCCCTGCGTTGGAGAATATTGAAACGACACTGATTTGGAGAATATTAAAACGACTCGCTCAACCTATTGAAACTGTCGCGCCTCGACCTTCATCTGTGTGCGAGAAGGGGGGGGACGCCGGTGGCTCCTGGGCCGCACCGGCCACCGTGTGCTCTTGTGTCCGTGGCGTTCGACTTACGCCATGGAACGTGGTACAGGACCCGACGGCTCATCCTGACAAGAGAGTCGACGTCGGTCCTCCACACACTAATCTCTAACCAAACAGCACAGACCATCGCCTGCACCCTCATCGCCAGCCGCTTTGACTACTGCAACGGAATACTCACTGGAATCACGAAACAACAGAGCGCCAAACTGCAACGTCTTCAGAACAACCTAGCACGTGCAGTCCTCAACATCAAAGCGTGCCACCAACCAACCAACCACAAAATGCATGGAGACTCTGCACTGGCTACCCATCCACAAACGCATCACTTACAAAACTGCAATAATCTGCCACCGCGCTATCCACACAGGACACCCTAAATACCTCGCATCACTACTCCGGCCACTCGCATCAACACAATCCCTTACTCTGCGCAGCTCATCACAGCACCTACTCCACACACCGCACTCACGTACAACCTTCGCAAAACGCCAATTCTCGGTTGCAGCACCCACAACCTGGAACAGCCTGCCACACCCACTGCGTCAAACACAGTCCCCTACAGCCTTCAAAAAACTCTTAAAAAGTCACCTTTTCACCGACTCACAACAAACCGACTGAGCAGGGATCCGCGCCTCCAAATCAACGGGTGCAACGCGCCCAGAGAAAATGCGCACGTTACAAAAGTAGATTGTTATTATATTATTACATCAGAACACGTCTTTTTTACACAGCCCATCAGCAACACGGTATTTTCGGTGCGCATCATTTCAGCAGCATCGGTCGAACACGAGCAAACTCCAGACCAGTTTTGACATTCAGTGTCTCATCGTCATGATCTTCTTCTCTCTTCTTCTTATGATGGCTCGAACCAATGCCGGGAAACGTATGAGTGGGTAAGGGCTCGCTTCTCTCTCTGTCTGTTAGACACGGGTCCTGTGGTTGTTTGTTTCCTCGGTCATATTCTACACAACGACGCTCACGTTCGTTTTATGTCACGTTTAACACGACAAGATTATTACTGCTGTGCCGGGTTTGTTGATTATAGTAACGCGCGACTATAATCGACCGCACGCTGGGAAACGCCACTATAGCCACGTAGCGCGACAGCCACGACACAATAACTACCATCACAAGCTAGGGTAGGAGCAGCTGAAGGGTAAAGGGTGGAGAGAGAGGGGTAGAGAGAGGGGTAGCGAGAAGAGCAGAGAGCAGAGGCGCTCATCGTGATTTTTTGGGCCCCAGCAAATTTCAATCATGACCCCCCCCCCCCGCCACACTGATTAAAAAGCACTGCCTTGAACGTCTCTCGGCCCGACAGCCAGCCATTACCCTCCCCGGGGGGGGGGGGGGGCTGCAGTAGCCGAGAGAGAGGTGGAGAGAGACAGCGGCAGACAGTGGGGGGGTCGCAAGACAGGGGCAGAGAGTGAGAGACAGGGACAGAGAGACAGGGAGAGAGAGTGGACGGAGCGGCCCCGTCAGCTTACGCCTCGCGATGGCACGCCTCGCACTGCCACTCCGCCCCGCACTTGCCCGGCACGCGGCACGCCCGGCACACGCGCTGGAGGCAGGCCGGACACAGGTCGCCGCCGGCCATCCAGGCCCAGCCCAGGGCCCGCAGGCAGCGGGCGCAGCTCCCTTCGGGGACGCCGCCGTCGGCCTGCACGGCGCCCACCAGGGCCTGCGGCCCGCGACCCTGCTGGCCGCGAGCCGCCCCCTTCTCGCGGAGACGCTCCAGCTCCCGGCGCAGCCGCCTGGGGTCACAGGTCGCCACGGAAGGAGCGCTCGGTGGTTGCAACCGCGGAGAAACCGTGGCGGTTCGGTCGAGCACACGAGAAGGGTGGCGGGGCCCGATGGCCGGCCGTTTGGTCAAGCGACAATTCAGACAGACGATTTCACCGCAACCCTGTACAGGATTAAGCGGGTTCTGACAATTAATGACTGAAATTCACCGCAACCCGCGGTCGCGAGATCGCTGCTCACAGGGTCGCGAGATCGCAGGTCGCACGGAGGGCATCGCAGCGCCATTACGGCAATGACGCGGAGGTAGGGTTAGCAGCTCACGTGGAGATGGTGCCTTGGAGCGGATGGAGGGTTAGCGCAGGGTGAAATCTCTGACGCGGTAATCATGCCTAAACCAGGGGTCGGCGACCTTGCACTAGCGGCGTGCCACGAGTTCACTTACTCACTCTAATTTGCCCCCCAGTGCCCTGTGATGGACTGGCGCCCTATCCTGGGTAAAGCCCTGGCTTGTGCCCTGTGTCTGCCCGGATAAGCTCTGGCTCACCGCAACTCTGTATAGAATTAAGCGGTTTTTGACTGACTCTTAATTATAGATCAGTCTGCTGCCATTGATAGGCTGGCCCCGGTAAGCGAAATGCAGTAAATAAACCAATTGAATAGTTTGTATTTCTACATCAAAGAGCTTTCATTGGGCATCAAAATTTAGAGACTGACAGAGCGGTAAAGCAGAGTTTTTATCTGTGTTTTTTTTCAACCGAGTTTCTTCCTCGTTAATCAGTCTCTCATCGCACGCGCCACTCACGGTCGTCGTGAGCACCACCGTGGCACGCGTGTCGTGTTTCGCCGACCCCCGGTCTGAGCTGTACGCCAGCGGTTCCCAAACGTTCTCGGTTCACGGCGCCCTTAGTGTATCAGGATTTATTCCACGGCGCCCAAAGTCAGAAAATACATGGCATACTCCGAAAATTTGGAGTATCCTGCGGCGCCCCCGTGAGCTAGCTGCGGCGCCCCAGAACGCCGCGGCGCACACTTTGGAAACCACTGCCGTACGCCGTGGAGGATTTCGGTCCGTGTGCGCCGTTTGTCTTAGCGAGCGCTTTCCTGTAAACACACATCCTTTTATTATTATTATTATCAGCATCGTCATCATCATCGCGCGGCTGTCCCTCAAGTGATAGTTAACGCTCCGTCAGGTGATCGCGGCTTTTTCAACCTGTGCAACGGGAAGAGAGATATCGTTAATAGACGAGGGAGGAAGCCGTCCAGGAGCCTAGAGCGGACATTCTGGAGACGCAGTGGTGTCACGCAGGCCACGATGCCCGTCGTGCCTCGACACTCGTTAATCACTGGCGTGCGAGCAGAGAGGCTCGCCGAGTGACGGGGGCACATTGTTGACGCTGGTGTTCGCGGCTCGATTCATGATCATTGCTGTTCTTTCGGGACAGCTGTGTCACTGGAGCGATCTCCCTCTCTTCCTCGCAACCTTTCGCCCACACGATATAACCATTATCAGGCGAAACGTCGCTCGGTGACACGGCCATCCCGAATGGAACAGCTCTGAAGAGCAACCATCATGAATCGAGCCGTGAAAACCGAAATCGGTAAAAATATAATCGTGAACAGTTGAAGCGGGGAGGAGTTCCGTCGCTGGGGACGCTCCGGGTCGACTCACCGGACCCTCTGCGCCTCCATCTCCCGCAGCGTCTTGTCCCGCTGCAGGACGCCCAAGATGGACTCCTTCTCCATCTCGGTGAGGAAGCTCAGATCGACGGTCTCCTCCTCGCCCGACATGGCCGCGTGCGTCGCGGCCTCCGCTCGCCTCGTGCGGGTTTCTCGCGCCTCCTCTTCCTCCGCGGTCGGCGTTCACGGGCGAGGCCGTCGAGCGATCTGAACACACGCCGTGTCTATCACCATTCGAAGGGAAATCCGTCGCGTGATCAGAACGCACGCTGGATGTGTCTCGCGCGTCGAGTCTCGCGCGTCGAGTCGACGTGCCCTGCGTTACGCTACGTGCCGTGACCGCTGTTCTTCTGAATCTGGATTTTTTTTTTAAATAACAACGCCGTGGGCTGTCTTGTCAAATGTCACATCTGAGTTTGGACTCGGATGTCCTGACCTCCGTTTATCAGTCACCAATTCATCCTTCGAATGCCATCGATCCCGTTGTTTTGGAGTGACAAAATCCGATTCTGTTTTGCCACTACTTAAATGTAGCTGTTCTCTATGCCACAGGGGTTCTAAAACCGTTTGCACCTCAAGGCCCACTTGCCCCGCTCGGGTCTGGTCTCCACGGATCACTAGGTGGCGCTCGCGGCCCGCTGGTTGGTGGCGACCCACCGGTTGAGAACGGCGGCTCTGCGGGACCTTCGCATGGGCCTCGTGACCGTACGGCCTGCGTGCAGTGCCGTGTGTTCAGACCGCTCGGCGGACGTGCGGCACGCCGAGAGCAGGCCCCGGGACGCCGGCGACCGTGGGTGAAGCCGGCGAGCGGAGGCCGCTCCCGGCACGGTCGCCAGACCGACCGCGCTGCAAGCTGCCGCGGGAGAGAAGCGGCGGTGGCGGGAGGCCGCAATTTGAACCGACGGGGGCCTATCTCGGGCGGGGCACAACCCGCTCCACTCTCCTCCGCTCGCTTCCCCGCACTCGACGTTTCACTCGAAGTTTCACTCGACGTTTCACGCGACGTCAACGCCGATTCGGCGCCGCTGCTTGCGACGTCGCCGTCGTTCGACCCGAGCTTGCTTCCACGCGGCGCTGCCGCCCGCGGACGGTCGCTCCGAGAGTCGTTCGCGAGCAGGTTAACGGGGCACTCTGCTTGTCAGATCGAGTTGTTGATGGACTGTGTAAACCGCTCTGTGAGAGAGCGCAGACCTAATAATTATACGGACACGTCTCCCCGTCCCGCATCTGTCTCCCCACACACGAGACGCGAGTATTTGTTACGCAGCCCGTCGAGCACACGGCCTTCTGGGAGTGCTTGCTTTCAGCGGCGCTGGTGTAACGCGAGCACACACGGTGGTCCAGATGTATTGTGATCCAGCGATTTGTATTTTTTTTGTCCGGGTTTGTGTGATCGTCCATCCTAGGTATAACCCCGCCTTGCGCCCTGTGTCTGCCGGGATAGTCTTCAGCTCACCGTGACCCTGTATAGGATTAAGCGGTTTCTGACAATGGAACTTTTCTGGAACATAACCCACGCGATGTTCAAGGTTTTACCGCATACGTTACCCCCGACTCGTACTGTCTTATGTATTTCTACGGCGCAAACCCAGACGTTTGACTCGTGGATGATAATAATGTTATAATTAAAATTTTTGAGCGCGTGGCACATATTCATTCAATGTCAAAGGTATTCATTCATTCGACGAGAGAACGGCTCAGAGGCGCGAAGAAAGCGCAGAGAGCCGGAGGAGGCAGCCAGGCGGTTTGCCGGCGCTAACATATTGCCACACACTGCTTCCTATATATTATGATGTTATCGGACAATCCATTCATGAGTGGTTTTTTTTAAGTTGTGGGAGTAAACCGGAGAGTCCGGATGAAACCCACGCAGAACAGGGGGTGGACGCACAAACTCCACACAGAAATGCGCCTGAGGCGAGAATCCCACCGCCTCGGGCAAGACCATTATTTCTGTCTTCTTCTTTGCGATTCTTCGAAGCGCGATGTTAAATTACAGTTTCCCATTTTCTTACACAGCCCCTTGCATTTTCATTGAACTCCGCAAGGTCTTTTGAGCTGCAGAGGTTGGGTAGTAGAGCACAGACAAGGCAGTGTTCCATAGTATGGTCTGCTTCTCCACATTCACAGGTGGTTGGGCCGGTCTTGTAGCCCCATCTGACCAAAGCATCTTTTGATCGTCCCGTTCTAGTTCTCAGGCGGTTGAGTGTCTTCCACTGAATCCATGGTGCATCTGTGAGGCGGAGATCTTACCGCCGCATAGACACCCTGCCGCGTGCGTGTAAAACAGTCAATTTCCGCACTTTATATTCGGAAACCAAAACAAACGTGAGGTTCCCACGCGGATCACGATGCTTGTGTCGGAACCGCGAGATGGCCTGCGCGCGCCACGCCCGGCCAGACACGGCATCCATTATTGAGGACGCGACGCGGGGCTCCGTCGCCGATCCTCGCCGCGCTTAATGGACGCGGACCGGGGAGCCGCGGGTGGGGACGGGCCGTGGGGATCGCCGCGGGGAGGACGGCGGGCGACGCGGAGACGCGGGAGGAACACGGCGCGAACGCCCGAAGCGTCTCCGTTCCCAGAGAGAACATCCCAGATGGTTGCTCTTTCGGGATAGCCGTGTCACTAAACGCTCTCCCTCTCTCCCTCGCGACGTTTCGCCTCCCAATGAATAATGCAGAATTCACTGCGAGGATGTGGTGCTTGTTAATCAGCGTGGAGGGGGGAAAGCGGACGTGGGGGGTGGCATCATTGAATTTTGGCCGGGGCCCCACAATCACTAACACCGCCCCTGGGGAACGCCAGTCTCTGTCTCTCTCTGGCGATGCGGAGTGAACCGGCTGTAGCGCATCTCTGCCGTAAACCCGTGGCACAGTCGCGATGCTCTCCTCGCAGATGACCGTGTCTAACGGCGGTCCGGCGGCCAAAACCAACGCAGACGGCGGCACAGGCCGCGCGTTGTGTGCGCGCGAGCGGCCCACACAGGCGTCGCGTCCAGACCCGTGACGCGGCCGCCGAGCAACATTTGTTTCACGGGCTATTTGCGTCTATTTCGTTTCACATGCAACATTGAGAATTGTGCCGTGAGCCGCGTTGTTTTGTAGGAGCGCGCGTTGGCCGACGGGGAGGAGGAGGGGGAGGGTGAGGAGGAGGGGGTGAAGGGGATGAGGGGCCAAGGAGGGCGAGTCTGAGCGTCGGTTCCAAATGCTTGGGCGGCACTTTTCACCTCCCCGTCAAACGTCGGGTAGATTGCGGGTGGTTCCACGGGAAGTTTGAAAATTCTGAACGTGGGCGAGAAATAGCGGCGAGCTCGCCCGCCCCGCCACTCATCGTCATCAGCCATGCTCTATTCACTGCTGGATAAACGCCTTCCCAAGTAGGCGCTGTCTCTCACGAGATGCGGAAATCCACCGGGTGTCTATGTGCCGGTAACGTCTCCGCCTCTTCCTCCTCACAGAGAGAAAGTTCTGCCTGAGGCGGTTCGATTCCCGCCTCGGGCGCCTTTTGTGAGGCGTTGTTTGTGTGCAACCCCCCCTCCCCCCCTGTTCTGCGTAGGCTTCCTCCGGGCTCTCCGGTTTCATCCTGCGGTGCGGTCTCCCGGGACTCCGTCGGCCCCTCGCACCGTCCGGGACTCTCGTCCTTTTTGGACAGAAAGCTCGCTCGCTCCTCGTCGTCGTCACTGCTGTCGGAACCCCGTGGCGGGGGCTCGGCCGCCCCGGCAGCGCGCACTGTTTTACGCGTATCCATCCTCGTCACTTGCAATCAATAAATCGGACAACTGAAACACTGGTCTCTGTTGTGTTATTTACTTCGCGTTCTGACCGGCTCGTAAATACTCCGGCGCTCGCAAGTCATACAGCAGTTTCTCACTCTAAAGTCGTACAGCTGTCCGTTTACCGCCATCCAGCAGTGGAGCCGCGCCCTCTCCTGCTCCGCCACCCTGCGCTCAGAAGCCCCGTTTAGAAGACGAAGAAGCCCCGTCTCGCTCTGCGTCTCTTCATTTTATACCCTCTCGAGCCGGAATTTCCAGTTCTCTTGCGTAACGCAGACAATCGAGGGCGGGGGAAATGGCACTCCCGGCTCAATCGTCACCTGCCACTGTCCTCACCTGCAATCTAATAACACCTAAGCTAAATGGGCTCTTCAGGACTCGCAATATAATTAACAGGAAGTTACTCGATATTAATTTCGGAGAGCGTCGAACGAGGGCGCTCAAGGGCACTCCACCTCTTCCAATACCGGCTAATTGGAAGCGTCGGCTCGTACATTTTATTTAAACTAGCGCCCCTAGCTTGGTATTAATGTACCTCAATCCCATGAACTAAAACACATTAATTGATTCATGTATTGCCTGATTCCATCATAATATATATGACGCAATATCTGGCGGGTTGGCACCGACTGACCACGTCGTTGCCTTCCCGCTACCTCTCTACTGCTACCCGCAGCACCTTGGGAGCTCGAGGTGAAAAGGGCTACCATATACATGCAATACATGCAAATCCCGGGTCGGGTGCCTTTCTGTTTGGAGTTTGCATGTTCTCCCTGTGTCCGCGTGGGTTTTTGCAGAGCACTCCGGTTTCCTCCCACAGTCAAAAGACATGCTGCAGCATAGGTTAATTGGCCTTCGGCCAAAATTTACCCTGGTGCTCTGTGATGGACTGGCGCCCCATCGTTGGTATAGTCCAGTTTCGGACACTGTGCGGGCAGACGGACCGAGAGGCATGGAGAAACGCGGAGAAACATAGGGGAGAGAGGCAGAGAAACGCAGAGAGACACGAGGCCAGCCAGAGACATCACACTCCGGTTTCCTCCCACAGTCCAATGACACGCTGCTCCATAGGTTAATTGACCTGCGGACAAAATTTCCCCCGGTGCCCTGTGAAGGACTGGCGTCTCATCCTGGGTATAGCCCTGCCTTGCGCCCTGTGTCTGCCGGAATAGGCCCTGGCTCACCGCGACCCCGTTCGGGATTAAACGGTTTCTGACAACGATGATGATCGGTGGAGAGATGGAAATTCCCTTCTGCGTCTCGCGCCGCATCGCGACCCTGCGCCTCTGCCGCGTTACAATCGTCCGTGTCGCTTTGTATGCCGCGGCCATCGGTCAGCCCGCGAGGGCGGAATCCATATTTATGATCGAGTGACGCTTCGCGAGCACATCAAGTGTGGCTCGGCGTGCGCGGCTCCGCTCACCGCCGTTACGATGGCATTTACCGGATTAAGGGGAGGTTCCACTGCGGCTCAGCTGATGTCAGTCGTCTCAACCGTCAAGACAGGCGGACCACGCGCCGCCTGCAAAACACAACAAGGATCCTCCGTATAAGATCTCGTCATACGCCACAGCCTGTAAACTCAGATCGTGTTGTACAGGGTGGTCCAGATGTCATGTGACCCCCCCGTGTGATTGACCGCTAGCATTGTTTTACTATGCTCATTCACGTCGCGATCCCTGTCAAGTAATACTTGGTATTTACCTGCAAATTCTACCAAACACTTCGTTGTCTTTCAGCTCCTTGGCTTCGATGTCCAGAAGCTCAACAGATGCCAGAAAACCCTCATTCTGGAGCAAGAAGAAAGGCCAATGCCCGCCGCCTTTAAGGCCAGCACTGACTATTATATGTCTGCAACGAAAGAAGAACTTGTTGCAATGGGGAACTAGAACGGGACGATCAAAAGATGCTTTGGTCAGATGGGGCTACAAGACCGGCCCAACCACCTGCGAATGTGGAGAAGCAGACCATACTATGGAACACTGCCTTGTCTGTGCTCTACTACCGAACCTCTGCAGCTCAAAAGACCTTGCGGAGTTCAATGAAAATGCAAGGGGCTGTGTAAGAAAATGGGAAACTGTAATTTGACCATCGCGCTGCTTCGAAGAATCGCTAAGAAGAAGAATGGGGAAACTGTCATGTAACCATCACGCTTCGAAGAATCGAATTAATTTCTGTTTCAAACAATAACCCCTCGGCACGGTGGCGCGGTCAGTAGCGCTGCCGCCTCACAGCAAGAAGCTCCCGGGTTCGTATCCCGGCTCGGGTGCCTTTCTGTGTGGAGTTGGCATGTTCTCCCCGTGTCCGCGTGGGTTTTCGCCGGGCACTTCGGTTTTCTCCCACAGTCCAAAGACATGCCGCTGCATAGGTCAATTGGCCTGCGTCCCATCCTGGGTGTAGCCCTGCCTTGCACCCTGTGTCTGCCGGGATAGGCTCCGGCTCACCGCGGCGACCCTGTACAGGATTAAGCGGTTTCTGACAATGAGATGAGATGAGACTTGCAGTGATGAGTGTGGGCACATGAACGATCACTAAACGGAACAAAAAAACCCGATGAAATGGGGATCACAGGACATCTGGACCGCACTGTATAGTTAAAGTGCCTTACGCAAAAACACAAACACATTCGTCATTAACGCCTCTACTGTCGAGCCTAACGAGCGATTTAATAACATGTGTCACGGGCCACTGTGCATGGTCCCGACGGTGAGAAATTTCTGAGACAAGTGCAAATTTCTAATTGCCTCTGCTGAGTAGACATAGCAGGGTAGCGGCGTCATTCACTCATTATCAGTCCACGCTTAAATCTCTACACGGGGGCCAGATCCTATCCTGGCAGACACAGGGCACAAGGCAGGGTTGTTCCCTGGATGTGACGCCAGTCCATCGCAGCGCACCAGGGGTAATTTATTCAGCGGGCCAATTCACCGAGGCAGCAGCAGCAGCTGTATTTGGTCTGTGGGAGGAAACCACAGTACCCGGCAAAAACCCACGCAGAGACGGGGAGAGCATGCAAACTCCCCACAGAGAGGCGGCACCCAAGCCGGGAATCGAACCCGGGCTTCTTGCTGTGAGGCGACAGCGCTACCGAGTAGCCACAGGACGTGATCCCGCGGTGAATATCGCTGCAGCGATGGTGAATGTGGCCAGGCGTTGTTGGCGGAGGCACAGCTCATCAATAAATCGATAAATAACAAGCCCAAGCTTCCCGTAGTTCACGTGACGACTGTGACCCCCCCCTCCCGACCGCCACCCCCTGTGGAAACAGACGCTGCTCCTCTGCCCTAGTTGTGATTGCAAATCTTGATTTGCGTTTGAAGTTCCGTGTGACGCCCGTCTCAGTCACCTGGCGACACCCCGGCCGAGGTGCCGGGCGGTTTGACCCCGGGATTATGAGTGGTCCACGTTGCCATGGAGATTTAGCAACCCGCTGTCACGGCAATTATCCGAGTGAGCTCGGCAGCCAACACGGCGGCGCGGCACGGAGGCGAGGAGACCTTCCTTCCTCCCTCCACTTTCCCACACTCCCCCATCCCTCCCTCTGTCCCTCTCCCTCCCTCCCAGCCTCCCAGCCTCCCTCCATACATCTCCCCATCTCTCCCTCCTGCCTACCCCTCCCCCCTCTCCCTCCCCACACTTGCTTTTGCCACACACACGCTGCTACTGACACGGTTATTGAACTCGGCACTGATATAGAAATTAAATACACTCATATGGGGAATGAGATACACACTGATGTGGGGTTCGGTGGCGAGCCCGGAGTCCGGCGCCCCGGAAAACCGCCGGAGGATTGTATTTGTAGGTTCGTCATCTCTGCAAAGGTCGCACCGAGGGGACGCGGGCATGTGACAACGACGACGCACGCACGGGCTGGCATTTTACACGGAGGGAGAGGAGGGTTGTCTCTCCCGTGCGTGGCATTCCGCATCAACAAGAATCCATCCTTTTTGAAAATGCTCCAGTTTGCAAGAAGCCACACATGCTTGTGGCAATATCATGCAAACAAATCGCTATAATATATGCACTATCCTTAAAACTGATTGGCCCAGACCCGAGACAGCTTTATTTATAGCCTAGTCTCAGTGTTAGTCAAGTCTCTTTAAGATCTTAACACTTGTCTTATTGCCTGTACACTGGCAGAAAAATGCTCATAGAATGATCCATCCATTGTCAGAAACCACTTAATCCTGTACAGGGTCACGGTGAGCCGGAGCCTATCCCAGCAGACGCAGGGCGCAAGGCAGGGCTATACCGAGGATGGGACGCCAGTACATCGCAGGGCACTGGGGAAAATGTAAGTCCGCAGGTCAATTAACCTATGAAGCAGCACGTCTTTGGACTGTGCGAGGAAACCGGAGTGCCTGGTGAAAACCCACGCAGACACGGGGACAATTTGCAAATGCCCAATAATAATGATCATTGTACTGATGTAGGTTTTCACGGCTCGATTCATGATGGTTGCTCTCCAGAGCTGTTCTCCCTCGTGACGTTTCGCCTCCCACGTTGGAAGCATCATCAGGCGTTATGAAAGAGCAGCTCTGAAGAGCAACCATCAGTAATGATCACTTATATTGCGTATTTCGTACACTCCAGTTCAAAGCGCTTAGCAGACAGTTAAAATTGAAGAACACGATTAAAATG
Source organism: Geotria australis (assembly GCA_036362915.1). Lineage (NCBI taxonomy): Eukaryota > Metazoa > Chordata > Hyperoartia > Petromyzontiformes > Geotriidae > Geotria > Geotria australis. Next base: position 5,462,562 of record JAZEWU010000042.1, on the reverse strand, counting down.
CAAAATTATAAAAATACGTCTCGAGCTTGGCGTTAAAGATCTGGAGAGAGGGAGTGCTTGTAACCGACACGGACAGAGGGTTCCACAATCGACTCGGAGGAGCCAGGAGACCGCAGAGAGGCGGGGAGGAGGGGGAAGCAGCTACGCGGTCAGCCAGCCATGATGGTATCGGCCAATTCATCCTTATTTTTTAGTGATTGGAGAAAACCGGAGAACCTGTAGGAAACCCAGGCATAACATGCGGAGAACACACTCGACAGAAAGACGCCCCCGAGGCGGGGATCGAACCACCTCGGGCAGGACCTTCCTTCTGTGCGGCACGAATGTTACCACCCTGCCACTCGGTTACAACGGACAATCTGTCAATCGCGATCGACTCGTGGAGACCACTGCTGTAGCCTCACAGCAGCCTATAACAATAACAACCGCCGTTCGCCACTAAGTGGCGCTGACGTCACCACGGCGCCCGTGCCAGGCCATATGCACCTTGAGGTTATCACGTGAAGTGTCAAAGGCTCGCCGACAGGAGGTCACGGAACAGACCCAGGTGTCATACGCTGCCTATACCACCTGCTTCATACACGGTGGTCACCCATCCAGGCGCTGTGCAGTCCAAACCCTGCTTAGCTCGCGAGACGTGATGGGGTCGGGTGCGTTGCCGGCGATTTGCTCCCAGAGACGGTGACACCCCGTACATCCACCAGGCTCCCAGCGGCTTATGCCATGACAAGTTGACACCAGCTGCTTAGAGGCCGTCGAGCCCGCGGGTAGGATTAAGCGTGCCGTCTCGTCGGCGTGACGAACGGCGCGCAGTTACTGAGTGCCGTAATTCCTGATATTAAGGTGTTGTGCTCATTATCAGGAAGGGGATCAAGGTAGAAGCGTTCACGTCGCGATCCCTGTCAAGTAATATTTGGTATTACCTGCAAATTCTACCCCAAGGAGCTGAAAGACAACGATGTCCAAAAGCTCAACAGATGCCAGAAGCCCCTCAGTCTGGAGCAAGAAGAGAGGCCAATTCCCGCCGCCTTTAAGGCCAGCACTGACTATTATATCTCTAATGTTGAAGGGCTGTCTGCAACTAAAGAAAAACTTGTTGCAATGGGAAACTGTCATATAACCATCACGCTTCGAAGAATCGAATCGAATTCGAATTATCAGGAAGACAGTGATGGGTGTGACACCTGTGCAGGGTGCAGGAGGAGGATAGGTTTAAGCGGCTAGCAGGCAGTGATGGGTGGGAGTCCCGTGCAGGAGGATGGGAGCGGGTGATCAAGACGGGCAGTGGAGCGGCGCCCGCTGCCCACAACCAAGGGGCAGCGATGCCCTCCAGCCGCATGTAGGCTGTGGCGAGGGCAGAGCGTTGTCAGATTACGCGAGAGCCGTTATTTAAGTTGGACGCGCGGCGATAACACGCGGGCTCAGCTGTGGGGAGGCGCGCTAATTCCGTAATCGTACGTTGCGCGTGCACAGTCGCGGGCCGTGCCCGTGTATCATTGGCGCGCTAATTCCGTAATCGTACGTTGCGCGTGCACAGTCGCGGGCCGTGCCCGTGTATCATTGGCGCGCTAATTCCGGAGTCGATGATGACGACGATAAACATTTCTTCGGGGCTTTCAGCCGCGCCGTCGCCGCCGCCATTATCCGTGATAACGTACCATTACCGTAAGCGATCCTGCGTCGCGGGAGTTCGTTTACAAATGATGACTCGCGTTTGTAATCAGTCCATCCGTCCGTTTTCTAAACCGCTTGTCCTGGTGAAGGTCGCGGCGACAGCTCTTTAAGGACAGTGGACCAGACATCCCTTTCCTTAGCAACAGATTCCAGCTCTTCCTGGGTGATTCCCCAGGCGTTCCTAGGCCAGCCGAAGGATACAATCCCTCCAGCGTGTCCTGGGTCGGCCTCTAGGTCTCCGCCCTTTGGGCCGTGCCTGGTAGACTTCCCGCTGGGAGCCTCCCAGGGGGAATCCTTACCAGGTTCCCGAAGGAGCAGCGACTGCACTCCGAGGGCACGGAGAGTGAGCCCAGCAACCCTGCGGGGAAACCTAATTTCTGCCGCTTGTATCCGCGATCGCGTTCTTTCGGTCATTACCCAAAGCTCGTGACCATAGGTGAGGATAGGGACAGAGAATGACCTGCAAACCGAGAGCTTCGTGTTTTAAAAATGCCAGGCAGCTGGAAACCAAGGTGTGTGAGCAGCTGCTACCTTGGCGGGCTCGTCCGTTCTGAGCGAGAGCAGCGACCGCGTTGGGGAAACGCGTTTGCTCCGGGAGCAGATGTTCAGGAAGCTTCTAGACCTGCTTGCTGTGCCCGTGGGATGCGAGCTGGGTGACCCGGCTGGTGTTACCACCTCTCCGCCATAGGTCAAACCTGGACGGATGTCTCAGTCAGCACGGGGTCTATCACAGGTCTGCAGTCTCCTTCTAGGTTCTTCTAGGGTCTCCTTTGGTGAACAGGTCTAGAGTCGAGCACTCCTGCTAGGGTCTCCCTTGGTGAACAGGTCTGGAGTCTAGCACTCCTGCTAGGGTCTCCCTTGGTGAACAGGTCTGGAGTCTAGCACTCCTGCTAGGGTCTCCCTTGGTGAACAGGTCTGGAGTCGAGGGAGACGTGTGGCGTCCCTCGCGGAGCGCGGCCCTAGCGTCGCGTGAGCGCCACAAACCTGCATCAAAGCACTGTTGTGTGATTGCATTTCCTCTGGCTGCGAGAGGGAGGGAGGTGGAGGAAGTGGGAGGGAGGCTGAGGGAGAGGGCAGGAGGGAGGGATGTTATCGGCCACACAGAACACACAAACTCCGCACAGAATGGCGCCCGAGGCGGGGATCGAACCGCCTCGGGCAGGACCTTCTTTCTTTGAGGCGCGGATGTTCCGACGACTCACTTTGGTTTCAACAGTGCTGCAGTGTGGGCTGGGTTTGTGACGAGCGCTCAAGTGGGGCCATATCCTGCTTGTATATATCCTGCTTGAATATACACAGGGCACATATATAAACCATGGATGTGCGTCTATGATTTATATTCCGGAGCGCTGACACGCTCTGGGGCCGTGGCTCACGCCGGCCGATGCTGACTGATGGTTATGTTGAATCGAGAAGACGAATACGGGACTCTACCTGATTTATTCATCTGCGCGGGATTCCTCCGCGTTCTCCAGTTTCCTTCCGCAACTAAAAAACCCCAAAACACTTATTCATTAACTGAGCGAAAGCATCATATTATACAGGATGCAGTGTCTGGCAAATGTTGGCGCCGGCTAACGACGTGGCTATCGCCGCCCCCCCCCACCGCCTCTGCGATGCCCTCGCTCCTCTCAATCGTTCTGTTCAAACGAATAACTTCAAGACTGAACGAATATGCGCGCCGCGCTATAAGTTGTCATTATTATTGTAATAAAGCAAGGGGACACCGAGGTGGTTCGGGCATCTGGTAAGGATGCCCCCTGGGAGGCTCCCCGGGGAAGTCTACCAGGCACGGCCCACCGGGTGGAGACCTAGAGGCCGACCCAGGACACGCTGGAGAGATTATATCCTTCGGCTGGCCTGGGAACGCCTGTGAATCCATCAGGAAGAGCTGAAATCTGTTGCTGAGGAAAGGGATGTCTGGTCCACCCTCCTTAAAGAGTTGTCGCCGCGACCCTCACCAGGACAATCCATCCATCGATTGTCAGACACCGCTTAATCCCGCACAGGGTGAGCCGAAGCCCATCTCGGCAGACACAGGGCGCAAGGCGGGACTATATTGTACCCAGAATGGGACGCCAGTCTATCACAGGGCACCGGGGGCAATTTAGTCAGCAGGCCAACTAACCTATGCAGCAGCATGTCTTTCGACTGTGGGAGGAAACCGGAGTGCCCGGTGAAAACCCACGCGGACACGGGGAAAACATGCAAACTCCACCTAGAAAGGCACCCGAGCCGGGATTCGAACCCGTGGGACCTTCTTGCTGTGAGGGGGCAGCGATACTCACCGCGCCACCGTGACGCCCTCACCAGGGTAAGCGGTTTAGAAAAATGGATGGAGGGAAGACGTCCGAGACGAGAATCAACGGAGACCTGTGCGAGTACAGTGTCTCCCGTGCGCGTCGCGTATTCTCGAGCGACCGCGGGGAGCTCGGCGCTCGGCTACGCGAGCTCAGGTCGCTCCAAGAAAACCCGCGTTATACCTAGCGCACGATCCCACGCATTGTAACATTAACAATAGTCACAATTTGTCACGCGCCGCGCAGATTCGTCCAATTGCCGACGGTGCTCGTTCTAAGGGGAACGAGGAAACCGTAGACGAGTCGGCGTGGAGTCAGTCGGTTTTTATTTAAGGAACCGTTGAGCTATGTGGCTCGTTTTATGGGTGACGCAAAAATAGGTGTCGTAACCCTCCTCCTCAACGCGACACAGCCAATTAGTGAGGTTTGCCAGGTGAACAAAACGTGCCGATGCTTTACGACTTCAGCTTCACACCGCTATGTTGAAGAGTGAGCACGCAACGTTTACAATGAAGGTACGACGTTTCGCTGATAGTTGCAATCGTCGAGATACATAGAGACTCATATAGACTCATAAAGATCAAAGACAAAGATCCCCCGTATAGCCTTAAGAGACTGTAGGGTCAAGTGCCGTCAGCGAGTAGCACCTATCAAGGTCAACACAACACATGAAGAACTAGGTGGGTGACCAGCACCACGCCCGGCCGCCTTTGTCTCCCTCGTGGAAATGTTTACATACTGCACTAGGTACTCATTTGAGGCTGAGTCGACCGAGGGGAGGCCCAGGACCGTTTCAGAAAATCGTCACCGGTGTTGGCCGTGCGCGGGATTCGAACTCGGGTCGCCAGATTTGTAGCCCAGCGCGCTAACTACTGGGGCACCGCTCCCCTCATAGAGATACATAGAGATACGTTTACAATGAAGGCACGACGTTTCGCTGATAGTTGCAATCAGCGTCATCAGGAACCAAGGTTCTGGCGGGTGGAGGCGGCGGTGCTGGCCACCCACACCCCTTGCGCATCGTGCCGACCTTCACAGGCGCTAGTCGCTAACAGCACTTGACCCTACATTCCGTGTAGACTAGACGGGTCATCTTTGCCTTCCTGACGGTGCAGGCGCAGCAAACGGCTGCCGTCGCCGCGACGCCGTGACGTCGCTGCGCGCGATCGCACATCGCGACCAAACACACTCGCGCTCCCAACCACGCGGCAACCAAGGAATCGGAAAGGGGAGCGCCCTCCCCCCAAAGGCGGAGGGCGCCGAGTGACGTTCCGCCTATATACATTGCCACAATAGTCTTGCATGTTTGTTGTGTCGCAGGAATCCCGTAAAGAGCTTACAAGCTCACTAAGTATTTATTTCTGCTGGAATATTAAATATCTGTCTATCTAATTGGGGCGGCACGGTGGCGTAGTGGGTAGCGCTTCCGCCTCACAGCAAGAAGGTCCCGGGTTCGAATCTCGGCTCGGGGTGCCTTTCTGTGTGGAGTTTGCATGTTCTCCCCGTGTCCGCGTGGGTTTTCGCCGGGCACTCCGGTTTCCTCCCACCGTCCAAAGACATGCTGCCAGGTTAATTGGCGTACTGACTAAATTTCCCCAGGCGCCCTGCGATGGACTGGCGTCCCATCCTTGGTGTTCCCCTGCCTTGCGCCCTGTGTCTGCCGGGATAGGCTCCGGCTCACTGCGACCCTGTATAGGATTAAGCGGTTTCTGAAAATGAATGAATGAATGAATGTCTATCTAATTGGTTCGTGGTGTCTGCAAGAGCCCTGCGATTGACTGGCGTCCCATCATGGGTATATCCCTGCCTTGCGCCCTGTGTCTGCTGGGATAGGCTTCGGCTCAATCCTATCATGGGATTAAGCGGTTTCTGACAATGAATGGATGTATACAAGATTGTTTGTTTATTGCTTGATGCTCTGTTAAAATAAATAAAATTAGATTACAATTGAAGTCCACTTTATTAAAATTGAAGTCCACATCCATTGAGAGGATTCATCCATACATCCATTGTCAGAAACCGCTTAATCCTGTACAGGGTCGCGGTGAGCTGGAGTCTATCCCGGGAGACACAGGGCGCAAGGCAGGGCTATACCCAGGATGGGACAATTGAAATCCACATTCATTAAAATTGAAGTCCACATTCATCGAGAGGATTCAGTGATTTTGAATCAATGTCGAGAGTGGGGTCATCACTGAATTTTGCCTGGTGCCCCATAATCCCAAACACCACTCCATCACATCCACACTGCGGGCTCCGGTCATTTATGTCCCACTAATCTCTCTTTCCTGGAGCTCTCTCGCAGGCAGGCAGCCACCGCCGCGGACACTAAATAATTCACCGTCGCATTTTAACTGAATTATTAAATCACTCAGAAGCAATTTTCCAAACATCAACGGTGATATACTGATGGGAGATTTTCACGGCTCGATGTATGAGAATTGCTCGCCATGGGTGATCCTTTGGGATAGCTGTGTCAAGTGTTCCTTTTCTCTCCTTCACGACGTTTAGGCTATGGAGAGAAAGATAGATTTTTTATTATTATTAATAGAGCAGAAAAATACCCAGTGAGCTTACAAGCTCCTACCGGGATTCCTGCAGTTACACTCGACACAGCTATTCCGAAAGAACCGCTATGGAGAGCGATTCTCATACATCGAGCCGTGAAAATCTACATCAGTATATCCACGGGTTCTCAACCTTTCGCACCTCAAATCCCACTCGGGTCTGGTCTGCACGGACCAATAGGTGGCGCTCGCGGCCCACAGATGGGTCCCGACTCACCGATTGAGAACGGCGGATTGCATCGATGCCGACGTTGCGTTTGTGTCGCTTCGCCTCCACAAACGCGGCGGCCTCCCTCTCCCGGCGGTGGCCTCCACGCGGCGGGCGACACGGCCTCGATTTGGCTTCCCGCTCGCACACAGGGGCCGTGTGTCGGTGAGGCTGGGGCCCCGGGAAAAATTAAACGGCGAGGCCGCCCTCTCGCCACACACGCCGATTCGAAATCAGTGACGTGAACGTGGCGTGGCCACTCTGCCGGCCGTCGGGAGGGTCGCCGGGCGGCCTCAGGGACCGTCCACCCGGCTGCGAGCCGTGCTGAGCGATCACGGCGTGCCAGGCAACATCGCCGGACGATTCTATCTCGCGACTCTCAATTAGATACAGATGTTTGTTATCACGGCAGAAAAATACCTAGTGAGCTTGCCAGCTCTTTACGGTATTCCTGCATTCACACAACAAACGCGTCGCGGTGACTCGATGTTTCTAGAGCAGGCGTCGTGAAAAATCCAGCACGGCCCAAACGTCAAGCAGCTGTGGGTTATCCGGCGAAATGCCTGCCTCTGCTACCGACAAAACGTCTCGCTAGCCGCGCCACACGTTAAGCGCGAGATGCAATCTCGCCCGGGCGCGATAGGCGATGACGACTGACAGAATTCCATCGCTAGGTTGTGCACAGTTCATTTGCAGTACAGTGATACACACACAGGGTGGGCCAGAAATAACTGACATTTCTGTCTACATTCAACATAAACGTGTCGGATATTTCTGGCCCACCGTGTGTGTGTGGCATAACTAACGGAACCGGCTAAACATTCCAATGTAGCAGGAGCCTCGAGGTAAGGGCCACGAGACTCAGTGAAGCTGTTTTGTCACTCACGAACATCAGCAGGTTATTAAGCACATTTCATTAATTAATTAATTGTCAGAAACCGCTTAATCCTGTACAGGGCTGTGGTGAGCTGGAGCCTATCCCGGCTGAGACAGAGCGCAAGGCAGGGCTAAACCCAGGATGGGATGCCAATCCATCACAAGGCACCCGGGCCAATTTAGCCACCAGGCCCATTGACCTATGCAGCAGCATGTCTTGGGACTGTGGGAGGAAACTGGAGTGCCCCGCGAAAACCCACGCGGACACGGGGGTTTATGCACATTTCGATAAACGAAATCCGTCTCGCGGTGTTTGTAACGTCTTGCGCGTATCTATCAATCCCGACCGACTATTCAGATCGCAGCCGCGTGCGGCGGTGACAACCTCAGGGTGAACGGCTCGCGGCGCCGGGCAGAGGCCATTACATTTTACACATTTTTATTCTTTAACTCCCGCCCCAAAAAAAATCCGCCACGTCACACAACGGTGTTTCCTCCCGGCGTCGTGCCGAGGCGTGTGACGGGCGACACGACGCAGAATGTGGTGCCATGCGGGATGTGACGCGATGTGGGTGATGTGAGTTCGGACGCGACGCGAGGTGGCCTATGGAGATTGTAACGATGCACTGATGTGGGTTTCCACGGCTCGTCGCGTGATGAGAATCGCTCTCCGTAGCTGTTCGTTCGGGATAGCCGTGTCGCTGAGCATTGCTGCTCTCTCCTTCGCGACGTTTCGCCTGCCCTTGGCTATCGCGAAAGAACAACCATCCGTGATAATAATTATTACAATTGATATCGCTTGTATATTACACACAGACATGCTGCTACATAGGTTAATTGGCCTGCGGACTAAATTTCCCTGGGTGCCCTGTGATGGACTGGCGTCCTATCCTGGGTATAGCCCTGCCTTGCGCCCTGTGTCTGACCGGGATAGTCTCTGGCTCACCGCGACCCTGTACAGGATTAAGCGGTTTCTGACAATGAGATGAGATAGCCAAACTAAACCCGTCTGCACACACGCACAACATGACGATGGTGGTGATGATGGTGATGATCATGTGTGGTTTGACGCGTGTTTTGCAATGATTTGCGATGCGGTGTATCGCGAGCAGGGTCGCCACCTTGCTTGTTTTTCCCAGGATCCTCCTCCTTTCCAAAGGAGGCAGCAGTCCGGGGAAATCCGTACATTTTCCCAGAGCAAGTCATTCATTCAAAGCCCATGTCATTTTCAGTCACACATCGTACAGTCCTCTGTATTCTATTCACACAACGCACAATGTCCCGGTTTTTTGCGCCTTTGAGGCGGCAACCCTAGCTGCGCGGTGGGATAACGGATGTGGTGTGTGTGCGTGTGTGCGTATCTCACCAACACATGTGCAGGCGCCACCACCGGCACCACCAACCACCAGCAACGTCTCCCCTCACTCTCCTCCGCCTCCGTCGCGGCCCCCGCGTGTCTTTTCAATTCTCCAGCAGAGGCGGAGCTCCTAATTCAGACCGAACCATTTCACCAGCGGAGGGGGGAGGAGGAGGGAAGAGAATTGAGATCTTCCATCCATCCATCCATTGTCAGAAACGCTTAATCCTGTACAGGGTCGCGATGAGCCGGAGCCTATCCCGGCACACACAGGGTGCAAGGCTATACACAGGGCACCGGGAGAAATTTAGTCCGCGGGCCAATTAATCTATGCAGCAGCATCTCTTTGGACTGTGAGAAGATCTACGTAATAAAAAAAAACACCCACCCGTATGTAAAGGGTGTGTGTGTTGCCACCAAACTGTAAAGTAGGTGTCTTGCCCTTTTGTCAGGATGGGCCGTCGTGTCCTTTATCACGTTCTAAGATGT
>JAZEWU010000042.1:5429609-5441128 GCA_036362915.1 Geotria australis | reverse complement strand
CCCCGTGCCTTCGATAAACTAGCGCAACTTCGACCTTCAAAGAATTACTTGCAAAGAATCACTAACAGCACTCATTTCTTCAGTCAAACCCACGCTGCTCTCGGCTCCGCTCCTCGTCTCGATGGATGGATAGATCGTATTATGATTAAGGCTGGGGAACCTGCAGTGATTGTTTCTGATGCTCTGTATCCAAGTCGGTGGAGAGCGCCATCGGAGGCAACGCCTATCAGCACAACAAGGTGAACCAGTGGACCTCCACCGTGGTGGAGCAGTGCCTCAACCAGCTGGCTAAGCTCAACAAGCCCTTCAAGTACATCGGTGGGTGGCACTCACAGCTTGCAGGAGCTCGCCCCTCTGCGCTCGCATTCTGCCGAGGCTGCAGGTTTTTGAATGAATGCTAAGTCGGGGGTCGGTAACGTATGGCATGCATGCCGTGAGTGGCACGCGCAAGGAAAGGGTGGCGCAGTGGGCGGCAAAGTGGTGCATAGTTAACATCCGCACCTCACAGAAAGACGGTCCTGCCCCAGGCGATTCGATTGCTGCCTCGGCACCTTTCCGTGTTGCGTTCGTGTGCGTTCCCCCGTTCTAAGTGGGTTTCCTGGGGGGTCCTCCGGTTTCCTCCCACAACTTATCAGTAACCGCTTCATCCTATATAGGGTCGCGGTGAGCCGGAGCCTATCCCGGCAGACACAGGGCGCAAGGCAAAGCTATACCCAGGATGGGACGCTAGTCCATCACAGGACACCAGGGGCAATTTAGTCCGCAGGCCAATAAACATATGCAGCCTTTGGACTATGGGAGGAAACCGGAGTACCTGGCAAAACGCGGACACGGGGAGAACATGCAAACTCCACACAGAAAGGCACCCGAGCTGTGAAGCGGCAACGCTACTTACCACGCCTCTGTGCTGCCCTTGTGTTGAACCATTGCTGCTGAAATTACGCACTCCCAGAAGGCCGTGTAAAAACAAAATCTCCTTATTGTTGCTTGGAGTCTCCACACTGGTGCGAGTGACTGTGTGGTGCTTGGGAGATTGAGTGAGCCGTGCTGGGCTCACAGCAGGGTTGCTCTGTGCCTACAGTGACGTGCGTGATCATGCAGAAGAACGGCGCGGGCCTTCACACGGCCAGCTCCTGCTTCTGGGATAACAGCACGGACGGTGAGGACACACACACGCAAAGATCCCCCATCTAGCCTCAACAGGCTGTAGGGTCAGGTGCTGTTAGCAAGTAGCGCATGTAAAGGCCATCAGAGCAGATGAAGGGGTGGGTAGCCGGCACCACGTCCGGCCGACTTTGTCTCATTTAACGCCGAATCGAACTAGGGGAGGCCCAGGACTAGTTAAAAAAATCGTCACCATTGTTGGCTGACAGCGGGAATCGAATCGGATTGCCAGGTTTGTAGCCTAGCACGCTAACCGCTGTACACACGTACGCTCACCCTGCACACACACCTTGTTAGCAGGAGCGTGTTCACCGCTTATTTGAGGTTTGCATTTTGTATTTAGCAGCCATCGTGATGGACATTCCAAGCATAGTAAACATAAATTACCACACACAGCCTGCTTCATGGCGTGCGTTAAATATCCAACAATGTCGTTTGAACTGAATGAGGCCGTTTTGTGTTGCAAATTCATAATCTTACTTGCAGATTACTCAATTGGGATTACACACAGCACCATAATTCACAATTATAAAACTACTGCAGCCCATATCTGCGCTATGTAGGGCCTTCGTAATAGCCTCGCGCTATAAACACCATCAATCAGCCTGCCATCTGCACACAAGCGTTCCTTATAAACAGGAGAGAGGCGTTTGTTTAATTGCTAAGATTAGAGTTTAGTTCACCGACCATTGGAAACTTTAGACAGATGTTTCCTGAGGTAGCTCGGATTATAAAAATAAATAAATAATTGCTGCTGATTTGCCGTTCTCAGTCGTTGACATGTCGTTCTCTCCGCAGCCCTGTGCAGCGCTTTGTGACCCTTGGGTGAAAAGCGCTCTATAAATGCTATTATTATTATGCAGCATGTGTTTGGACTGTGGGAGGAAGCCGGAGTGCCCGGCGAAAACACACGGGGAGAACATGCAAACACAGTCTAACCTCTACAACTTCCAGCTGTTCGTTGCTTGATATTTTTGGAGCTCGGGTCCTGCGCTCGGCGACTGTGTTCACTAATAACGTCGTCCTCTGTCAACGCCGCGTGTGGTGCAGGGAGCTGCACGGTGCGATGGGAGAACAAGTCCATGTACTGCATCGTGTCCGTCTTCGGCCTGGCCATCTGAGGAGGCGCCACGAAAGGCGCGGGCCTTGCCGCTCGCGCCCAACCACGCGCCCGACCGGCTGTCCGCGAAATAACGCCGGCGGGTACAACGTGTCGCCGCGTGTAACCGCATTTGGCGTGGGGGTACAGGTCCTGAAAATGATTAAAATCGAAATCCCGAACCTCAAAACCGAACGGTTGTGCAGAGCGCAGTCAGCCGTGTTTTAAGCTGCGTGGAAACGTCACGTGGCAGCGTGGCCCCAGCTTGGTCATAGCTCGTTTTGGCCCCGTAGCGAACGTTCACTACTCACATTGGCTCGTGCGTTCCAGAATTAATCCGCTAGGTTCGGTGCTATCAGCAGTGGGTTCATCTGTAAATTCACATTACAAACAGCAAATGGGATGAACAGAAATCACGAGGTTTTGTGAATAAAGATATAAACCGGTAAACCGCATCCCTGACTCGTCCCGGTATTGAGGAGACACTGTACTCGCTACGCAGCACAACTCGTACGGAACCTGGTATACGTCGCCAACACCACACGGCACGGCCACACAGCACGTGCCATAGCCACATGCAACGCACCACAAGCCATTAAAGCAGACCGAGTGCTCCTGACTGCTCATAACGCTATGCACGCACTGTGATGCACGCACTATGACGCGCGCACACCACCGCAAGTAGACACCACGGCGCGTGTACGCTGCACAAGTTAACGTAATTCGTGGGGACCGTGCGTGCTGCACGTTATGAATTACAAAAAGCCACGCATCGCACCACTTTTCAGAATGATTGATTTTTTGGTAAGACTATCGGATTTTTGGTTGTTGGTCCAGTAAAAAATTAGCAAATTAAAATTGATAATTATATATGTTTATACCACCAGAGTATATACGTTCATACCACGGCAGATTATACAGGCACCAGTCAAAGAATGCTGTCAACTGAAGCGTGATCCCAAATCGTGACCATTCGTGGAAAGCTGTATGAGAATTGCTGTCAAGAGCTACGCTTGAGAACAAGTGTCATTCATGGAACATCTGTAATAATTACTTGTACATGTTACACGCAACATCCAAAATAATTCCTGCAAGAAGTCACATTTACCAAAACATTCGGTTGTTTCTCCAATGTCTCGATGAACATTCAATCAAGCTTGCCCAGCCCCCGCTGTCCCTGTGCCATCACAATCAACCCACCCCCTGACTGGTTTTAATTGGGTGTTATGATTTGTCTGCGTTATGTTTCCACCACCTCAATCTAGAGCTTAGATGACACATGCTGTCGCATACAACGTACTTAATTCACCAGTGATGAGTGATGCTATCAAACGTGAGCATAAGTTGTCGTGCTTTTAATGTCTTTCAAATTTGCCTGTACATTTATTTGTTAATGCAAAATAAACTTATTTCACATTTTAGTGACAATATAAGTTTTGTGTTCTGTTGCTGTCTGTCAAAGCCCCCAGTTTGCTGTAGTGGGAGGTCACTCATGCTGATGAAGCTGATTGCGACAATCAGCGAAACGTCGTATCTTCATTGTAAATGTTGTGAGCTCACTCATTCCTGTCTGCTGCCCCCATGGTCTGGAGCTCACTCCCTCATCCGTGTGTAATGCAGACTCCCCACCCCTTGCCAAGTCTAGTCTGAAGATCTTCTTACCGAGCCGATGACTGCCGCCCTCTGCAATTGTCTTGAGAAGCATTTAGAAACGTCACAGGGAGGAGAGCCGTCGAAACGGCTATCTCGAAACAACAGCTTTGAAAAGCAACCATCATTACCCAAGCCGTGAAAACCTACATCAATACATTATAAATTGTAATTAGTATCTCGTAATCTTGTAAAACTGTATTTAAAATGTACACTACAACAACGCAGGTCCCCTGTACACACTGCAGTGGTAATCTTGCTGCTGGAACAGCAACGGCTGCTCCAGCCGTATCATAACATATAGGAAGCTGTGTGGCAATATGTTGGCGCCGGCAAACCGCCTGGCTAACTCCTCTGCCTCTGTGCGCTTTCCTCGCGCCCCCGAGTCGTTCTCTCGTCGAATGAACACCTTCGACATTGAATACATATGTGCCACGCGGCGTTATAAATTTTAAAAAATAAAAATTATCAAATCCAACTTAGGTGTCCGTGCTAGTAGCGCAGCGCATTGACCGCAACACTACGACCCAGCGGCGCGTACGAGCGGCTTCACGCCTCCTCCTCGTCCGTCAGCAGCATGAGCGGAAACGCGGCGTTTCCTCCCAGAGCGTCTCCTGTGTGCGGCAGATGGCGCCGACGCGTTAGCACCGCGCGGCGCGGTACGTTCGCCCGCACCCGCACACCTGTGGCAACTAGAACAACAGTTGTAATTTATAACGCCGCGTGGCACACGTTCGTTCAATGTCGACGGTATTCATTCGACGAGAGAACGACTCAAAGAGGCGTAGCGTCCGCTCCAGGCAGTCCCCGACTGTCGTGGTCACCTGGTTGGAAGGTCGGACTGTGCAGGGAGTACGTCCTCCTCAGCATGGGCTGCGCGTTCTCGTCTTGGCCGTAGTCTGGGGAGACACGCAGACATTTCACGCCGCAGTCACCGCCACGCCCTACGTTGGGCGGCAGCGTGGCGCAGTGGTAATAACAATAATATTACTATTGATGGTTGCGCTTCAGAGCTGTTCTTTCGGGATAGCGGTGTCACCGAGTGATCGCCGTCTTTCCCTCGCGATATTTCGCCTCCCGCGTTGTAAGCATATGATGATGCATCTGATGATGCTTCCAACGTGGGAGACGAAACAGCTCTAACGAGTAACCATAATGAATCGAGCCGTGAAAACCGACGTCGGGACAAAATCAGTATTTTCAACGCGCCACCGCGCATATTCATTCAATGTCGAAGGTGTTCGTTTGAAGGGAGAATGACACGGAGGCGTAGCGAGGAAAGCGCAGAGGCGGAGGAGGCAGCCAGGCGGTTTTGCCGGCGCCAACATATTGCCACACACTGCTTCCTTATACATTTAAAATAATTATTATGACGTGACCACCGCTGCAGACCCACCCTGCCGAACGGTGGTGTCAATTCTCTACGCACCTCCGGCTCGGTCCGCATGGGTGTGAGCGGCGGACACGCGATGCGGGCAAGCGACGCGGGCGAGCGACACGGGCGTAATACTGTAATGACCTCGAATTGACCAGAAATTAGGGGGGCCCGACTTTGAGTGTCCACCACACTGGGTGTCCACCGGAAGGGGTGCATCGTGGTGGGGGGAAAGTGTGACTAATACCGAAGGCGCCAAATAGACGCGTCGCACGTGGAGTTAAGGACAAAATGTGCATATGCAGGCAATGAGTCACTCACAGAGAGACGGGGGAGAGGGAGATTAAAGGGAGTCCTGCTGTGAATCCCATTGTGTAGGACGAGGTTGAGGTTAAAATGTGGATTGAAGACGTGAGTCACTCACAGCAGGGGAGGCGTTACGTCAGAGTATACGTCACAGCTGGTGTAAGAGCTTTAGAGTATATAAGGCGAAGGGACCAGAGAGACGGGGCGAGTCGCTTTGGGAGTGCTGATCTACTGCTGGTCTAGACGGAAACGGGCTGCGCCGGGACAACGGGAATCCGAGCTGCGGAGATCGCCGAACAACTGTATGTACGAAACGCTGCCCTGTGAAATATTAAGCTTCTATTAAACTTCGAGTTGCTTGGGAAGACTGCACGCTCCGGACTCTGGCTGATGTGAGGATGACGCGGAAACGCAACAGCAGATCTCGGCTCACGCAGGATGAAGAAGGAGCACAGGCGACAGCGGAAGCTGCTGCCGTGAGCCCCGAGAGTTGGGCGCTCCACTTCATGATGGCAAAACCAGGGGACATGACTGTCATACGACACCCGACGGCACATCCTGACACGATGCCGGGTGGGTCACTACAATACCACTGGCGGCGAACGTGGACGGCGAGTAGACGAAGGCCAACGTGTACGTGTAGAAGTTGAGCACGGCGAAGAAGGTGAGGAACTCTGCGGGTGAGCAGCCGTTAAGGCCGGGAACGTATTGTTCGTATTATTACTGCATGGGTTTCCTCCGGGTTCTCCGGTTTCCTCCCACAACTAAAACACTCCAATCAATGTATTGGCTGATAACATCATAATATAGAAGGCCGTGTCTGGCATATGTTGAGGTCGGCTAACCACGTAGCTAGGCTGCCATCCCCCTAGCCGCCTCTGCGGTTTCCTTCCGCCTCTGAGTCATTCTCTGTTAGAACAAATAATCAGCACGTGAAACCAACTTTCCACACGCGTGTGGACGGCTACACGCTTCCCCCCCCCACACCGCCCCCCTCCCCCCTCGCTCCTGACTGCATAAATAAGACCACGCAATAACCACTCACTCTCTCCTGATAAAGCTGAAGGCAACCTTCAGCGAAACGTCGAGAACTACTTTTAAAGGTAAGTGTTTGTGTGTCCAGTCATTTTTTCCAACATATCGACGGTCACACCACACTTGCATAACCTGTTCACACGACCTAAACCCTTAAAACACTATGGATAGAACAAATACATTTGAAATTACACAAATACTGTGCATGTTGCATTTTTTTACGTAAGAATAACGTGGCAAAAAGCTAAATTAGTTAATTGCCATTCATTATTAATTATGCCACTAATAGCACAATTGGAGTCAAATGTTTAAAACTAAACATAAATGCAATGATGTGGGTTTTCAGGGCTGTGTATGAGAATTTCTCTCCATAGCTGTTCTTTCGGGACAGCCATGTCGACTGTTCCTGCTCTATCCTTCGCGACCTTTCACCTCTCAGAACACCTGACCATGCCTCCAACATGAGAGGCGAAACGTCGCGAAGGAGACAGCAGGAACGCTTGACACAGCTATCCTGAAAGAGCAGCTATGCAGCGCTATCGAAACAGCAATGCTTCATTGCACAGAAGCGCACAGAAGCGCACAGGAGATCGTTATTACGACGGCGGAGTGGTGGTGATCAGCGCTGCGATCGGCGAAGGATATAGTTCTTGTAGTGCGTGGAGAGCTCAGCCACGAAGTTATCCTGGAGGCCGTGGGTCCCAAACCTCAAGAAGAGGATCACGAAGCTGCAGTCGCAGCGAGAAACAGATTCGCGGTCAGCAAATCCGGCCATCGTGCGGAGCAAGCCGAGCGGACGCTACCTTCATGAGAATTTATCATCGGAAAACACGCAAACGCAGCGCAGCGAAGGTAACGCTTTTGTCATGACGCAGCGATAATCCTGTAGAGAGCGGTTATAATGCTGCATGTAACATAGCGAGCAGTGGTAATGCTGTATGTAATGTAACAGCGACAATGCTGTTTGTAATGTAGCAGTGATAAACAATGCTGTACGTAATGTAGCAGTGATATTATGAAGATAGCACAATCAGCTGTTCTGTCTGGGACATGCCTGGACGAGGGAGTGAGCCGATTGCCGAGGCACGCTTCCGATGTGGCCTCCCCAGTGACTAATGGGAGGACCTATGAGGCCTAAGGTAAGGTGGTGGGAGCCTGTGAGGTCGTCGAGGTCGTGTGTCGACTGTGCGCCCGCCGTGGAGTCTGGGGAAGGGGAGGAAGCGCTGCTAGCGAGCAGCGGTGGCCGTCGCTGTCTTGTTGGACAGTAATTGACCACGCAGCCGCGGGTTGGTGAAGGCGGCGCTCACCTTATGGCCAGCACGATGAAGGTGAACACGGTGAGGAACTTGAGGCGCAGGTTTGGGATGAGGACCTGAATCATGGAATCCGTGCCTGTACGCGGCACAAACGTCCCCCTTGTCACCTTAACACACTGTCGGTCTGGAGTCCAGCACTCCTGCTAGAGTCTCCCTTGGTGAACAGGTCCGGAGTCTGGCACTCGTGGTAGGGTCTCTTTGTGAACCGGTCTCGGAGGTGGCTCCAGACAGATAACGATCTGAAGACCCTCCGACTAAAGGAGGCTGGCGCCAGCAAGAGCATTATTTTGCTCCAACACGGCCACTATTGGGGAGGTAACCAGCCGATCCGGGTCAACCCGCATAGCGGCCGTCTTCTTCTTTGCGATTCTTCGAAGCACGATGGTCAGCCTCTGGACATCGTTGTCTTTCAGCTCGGCCTCGAAGTGTTTAGTAGAATTCGCAGGCAATACCAAGTATTACCTGACAGGGATCGCGACGTGAACGCTTCTACCTTGACCCGCATAGCGGCCGTTTAAACCGGCGACACATTTACGGCGACTCCCGATGCAAGAATTACGTTAAAAAATAGATCACCGTGACAGGTAAAGCCGCTTTGGTGCCGCTGTGATCTGACGCTAAGTGCTGTCGGATAACATTAAGCACCGAGCGATGGCCCCGGGCACGGAGAGCGCTCCGTCATGTTAGCGGGCAGGAAGCTGCTGGGCGGGCGGGCAGCTCCTGGGCGAGTTAGCGGGCGGGCAGCTGCTGGGCGGGCGGGCGGCCAGGTGGGCGGGTGAGTTAGCTGGCGGGCGGGCGAATTAGCAGGCAGGTGAGAAGCGGGCGGGCGAGTTAGTGGGCGGGCGAGTTAGTGGGCGGGTTAGCGGGCGGGTGAGCAGGCGGGTGAGCAAGCGGGCGGGCGGCCGAGTTAGCGGGCAGCCGGGCGGGTGGACACAGCGGGGCCGGCTCACCGTGGTAGTCGGTCTGCTTGAGCTGCCTGAAGGAGCGAGCCACGAGCAAGCCGAGGTAGCTCAGGTAGAGGCCGCCCAGGAGAAAGAAAACCACTTTGAGGCCCTGTCGACAGGTCAACAACAACAGCAACGACAACCGCAATCTGCCACGAAGTTGCGGTGATGTCCCCACAGCGCCTGCACCAGGCCAGGTGCACCTTGAGGCCACGTGAAGTGTCGAAGGCTCGCCGACAGGAGGTCACGGGACAGACCCAGGCGTCATGGGCTGCTTGACTGAGATAACTGGCAGATGCACCACCTGTGCTCCGTACTGTGCCAACTCGCTGTGTTTTAGCTGACAGGTCACACACACACTCGACAACTAGAGCCGCCGTATTACAAATAAAAAACATTATTATTATTATACTGTGGGTTGACGAAGCTGGCTGGCAGATGTATCACCAGTGCTCACCACTTTTCCTCGCCATGCCTTTGAGTCATTCCCTCTTCAATCAAATACCTCTGATGGTAACGAATACTGTGCCACGTGTTAGAAATTGCAGACTAAATGAAATAAAGGCTTAATCGACCGTTGATGCAACTGCCGTTAGCGAGTAGCACCTATGAAGGCCAGCACAGCACACAACGTGGTGGCATGGCTAGTACCGCACGCGGCCGCCTTTGTCTCCCCATGGTTGTCACGCAGTTGCCCGCCGACACACACGTTCCCCCCGGAGATGCCGAGTGCCGACCCTCACCAGGAACACGCTGGCGTCCACCCGGTAGTGGTACGATGGGTCGTAATTCTCGTTGACGCTGTAGGAAAGACAAAGATCTCCCGTATAGCCTTAACAGACTGTAGGGTCAAGTGCTGTTAGTGAATAGCGCCTGTGATTTGGTACGTACATCCTCCAGACGCCAAGGGTGAGCGCCAGGAGCCACATGGGCCCCACGATTGCCAGCTTCGGCAGGTAGAAGCGCAGGAAGCACCGGCGGTTGGGCTGCAAAGGAGAGTTTAGGGTGCGTTTAGTTTATTAATAATAATAATAATCTACTTTATCTACTTCTGTAACGCGCGGATTTTCTCCGGGCGCGTTGCACCCGTTGATTCGGAGGCGTGGAGCCCTGCTCAGTCAGTTTAACGAGGTGAGATCTCAGGAGGGATTATTCTCGTTTGCAAAGGTAACCGATAGGGGTTATGAAAGCAATCAGACACTGCATCCTATATATTATGATATTATCATCGGCTAATTAATTAACGAGTGTTATTTTGGTTGTGGGAGGAAACCGGAGAGCCTGGAGGAAACCAACGGATAAGCCACACACGCCACACAGACATGTGCCCGAGGCGGGAATCGTACCTACTTAGGCAGGACTTTCTTTCTGTGATGGGCAAATGTTACCGCTGCACCACCCTGCCTGCCTGTGTAAACAGGCAGGCAGGATCCTTCCTTTCCATATCTGCCCCTCCACGTCACACTAATGTAAACAGTGAGGCTTTCGAGCATAAACAAGCACAACAATATTATACACCCATTCATAATATATTACTTTTACCTACCTGACAGTGCCAATTATTGAGGTTTGTCACGTGAAGAAAACGTGCCAATTATTGAATATTTCAACACACTACAATGTTGGAGACGGAACCCAAAACATTAATAATGTAACACGACGTTTTGCTGATAGTTGCTAAGGCTCCTAACCCTGTAGACTCTCCCGAGACCGGTAGACTTCACCGAGTTAGGAAGACTCTGCTGCCATCGCGGGTAACACAATTGTATCTTCGCGTGTTCCAATCTGATTTGCTGTTAGCTTTTGCTGCATTACGTAGTGCGTGCAAGTATTCACGGTTTCAGTGCAATATTTACGGCCAAAATGTTTCGTCATGGTGCTATTCGCGACGTTTGGGATCCGCAAAGGTTTCTGTGACGGATCGCTCGCGCGTGCCGGCTGTGCGGGTGTGACGCCGGGCAGACCTGCAGCAGCAGATCGTGGAAGGCGCAGAGCCAGAAGAGGAGCAGCGCGGCGAGGAACGAGGCCTGGAACCCGGCGTCGAGCAGCACGGGGACCCAGTTACGCAGCGCGAACGACACGGGGAACAGCGGGTCTGGGAGGGGTGACACGCGGCACACTGGCATCGTCAACAACAACCGCCGTATAGCCTTCACAGGCTGTAGGGTCAAGTGCTGTTAGCGAGCGCCTATAAAGCCCGGCACGGCTCGATTCAGCTCGTAGTCAGCTAACGTGTGCATCACCGCTGAAAACCTCCTTAAGAGCAAGAAAAGCGCCGAAAATAATATACACACGAATATAATTGAAAAGCGCCGTATTAGTGAAGCGCTCTAAAGCGAAGCGCCTTAAAGCGAGGTACGCCTGTACTGTTAACATGTCTGCAATGCTCACAGAGACCACGAGGTGTCAGCGCGAGCCCAGCCTCCTCACCGTTGTAGAGCACGAGGAGAGGCAGGAGCCCCGTGGTCCACTTCTGCTCCATCGTCCACTCCGGCAGCGGCACCCTGAGCATGAGCCAGCCGTACACGCACTGCGAGACACACCACAGCGCCGCACTGAAGCCACAACACCCTGTTACCAGCGGCGGTCTTAATGAGTATGAGGCCCCAGGCAAAAATAAATGATGACCC
>JAZEWU010000042.1:5400225-5429604 GCA_036362915.1 Geotria australis | reverse complement strand
CCCACTGATTAAAAAGCACAGAAACTTCCCAATGAATGCTGCAATAATCCATCCATCCATTAGCAGAAACCGCTTAATCCTGTACAGGGTCGCCGTGAGCCGGAGCCTATCCCAGCACACAGGGCGCAAGGCAAGGCTATATCTAGGATGGGACGGCAGTCCATCACAGGGCACCGGGGGCAATTTAGTCCGCAGGCCACTTAGCCTATGCAGCAGCATGTCTTTGGACTGTGGGAGGAAACCGGAGTGCCCGGCGAAATCCCACGCGGACACGGGGAGAGAACATGCACGTTGCAATTATGGACTTCAATTTTGATCTCAGGTTTAATCGATGTATTTTAACACAGTACCAGGCAGTAAACACGCATTTTTGTATATGTGACTAATCAAATGTGAAACTCCTGTGGAATTGTCTGTATGTAGAAGGTCGCTCGGCAAAACGGCTGGCCCGTGTAATTGCCTGGATTGCCCCATGGTGAGGACCGCTAGTGGCTGTTACCCAATCGGTGACCTCAATACAGTTCTATTATACATTGTTATTCTTAGGGCAGCACGGTGGCGCGGTGAGCAGTGCTGGCGCCTCACAGCGAGAAGGGCCAGGCTTCCATTCCCGGCTCAGGTGCCTTTCTGTGTGGCGTTTGCCTGTTCACGGCGTTTGCCGTTTGTCCCCGTGTCCACATGGGTTATTGCAGGGTACTCCAGTATCCTTCCACCGTCCAAAGACATGCTGCTTCTGCTCCATAGGTTAATTGGCCTGAATAAATAATTGATGTAGGTTAATTGGCCTGGTGATTAAATTGCCCCCGGTGTGGTCTGATAGACTGTTTCCCATCCTGTGTGTATCCGTGACTTGCACCCTGTGTCTGCCAGGATAGGTTCCGGCTCACCATGACCTTTTACAGGATGGAGCGGGTACTTCTTCTTCTTTGCGATTCTTCGAAGCACGATGGCTAGCTTCTGGACATGGTCGTCTTTCAGCTTGGCTTCGAAGTGTTTGGTAGAATTCGCAGGCAATACCAAGTACTACCTGACAGGGATCGCGACGTGAACGCTTCTACCTTGAGCGGGTACTGATTATGAATGATTGAACACATTAGCTTATTCCCAATACAGTGGTCCCTCGCCTTACTATGGCCTCACAATACAATAAAATAATTACCAAACACTTCGAGGCCGAGCTGAAAGACAACGATGTCCAGAGGCTGACCAACGTGCTTCGAAGAATCGCAAAGAAGAAGAAGACTTGACGATATACGCTGTATAAGAACATTAGTATCACATTACGATCAAATTCACTTTATGATAAGTGTTACGATACGGCTGCGAGTGAGCGTGGATATGCTGCTCTTACTCTACTATTTATCCTGCAATTTTGTACGGTATTATTGCTCTCACTTTACAATGGTTTCACATTACGATACGTGTTCTGGAATGGATTAACTTCGTAAAGCGAGGGACCACTGTATAGCCTCGAGTAATTTGCGGGTAATCTTTTGAAATATGCCAAATTTGAACAAGACGCCAGCACACAATGGCCTACTCAGTTCGAACGATTACAGGGGATCTTCAGCGTTCACTGTGAAGCGAACGCTATGTATTTTATGGTTAATACACCCGCAGCGCTAGTCAGGTCGGCCGACTGGATCGAACGGCGAGGCAACAAGCGGAGAACGCGCTGCCGTTCAGCCACGCGGTGTCCAGTCCGGGAACTCAGTCAATGTGTATTTACCCCGTCATTCTCAACCGGTGGGTCGCGACCCATCAGTGGGCCACAAGCGTCACCTAGCGGTCCGTAGAGACCAGACCCGTGTGGGCCTTGAGGTGCAAAAGAGGTTGAGAACCTCTGTATTACACTTTATAGCTAATGACGAAGTCGAATCCGTTCAATGTGGCCGTTGGTCTCCGCCAAGGGTGTGTCTTGTCCCCGCTCCTGTTCGTGATTTTCATGGACAGGATCTCAAGGCGCAGCCGGGGTATGGAGTGCGTCCAGTTTGGGGGTGTGGAGGTGGCATCGCTGCTGTTTGCAGATGACGTCGTTATTCTCGCCTCATCCGATTGTGATCTCCGACGGGCACTCGAGCGGTTCGATGCTGAGTGTGAAGCGGCTGGGATGAGAGTCAGCACCTCCAAATCTGTGGCCATGGTCCTCTCACGGAAAAGAGTGGGTTGCCCTCTTCAGGTGAGGGGAGAGCAGTTGCCCTTAGTGGAGGAGTTTAAGTATCTTGGGGTATTGTTCACGAGTGATGGTAAGCGGGAACGTGAGGTTGGCCAGCGGATTGCAGCAGCGTCGGCAGTGATGCGGGCACTGTACCGGTCCGTGGTAGTGAAGCGGGAGCTTGGTCCTAGGACAAAGCTCTCGGTTTACAGGTCAATCTACGTCCCTATTCTCACCTATGGTCATGAACTTTGGGTAATGACCGAAAGAACGAGATCGCGGATACAAGCGGCAGAAATGAGGTTTCTCCGCAGGGTTGCTGGGCTCACTCTCCGTGATAAAGTGAGGAGCACAGAAATCCGGGACAACCTCGGAGTAGAGTCGCTGCTTCTTCGGATTGAAAGGAGCCAGTTGAAGTGGTTCGGGCATCTGGTAAGGATGCCCCCCGGAAGGCTCCCTCGGGAGGTATTCCAGGCGCGGCCCACCGGGCGGAGACCTAGAGGCCGACCTAGGACACGTTGGAGGGATTATATCCTTCGGCTTGCCTGGGAACGGCTGGGAATCCCCCGGGAAGAGCTGGAGTCTGTTGCTGAGGAAAGGGATGTCTGGTCCACTCTCCTTGGACTGCTGTCACCGCGACCCTCACCAGGACAAGCGGTTTAGAAAATGGATGGATGGATGGATGGACCATGTTTGGTCTTCTTGCATAAATACGGTCTCCAATAACGTTACTAAGTACTGTACACGCAGTCCCTGACTTACGAACGTCCGACTTACAAACGAGCTCCCATAATATACTATTAATTGCAGCGTACACTATACTGTATATAGTATACAGTATAACATTAAATATTGTTTTCAGACTTTAGATTTTATAAACTATACATATCTACACCAGTAAAAATAATGTCCAAATCCTGAAAGCATCGAGTGCATTACCGCTTCGTGTACAGATCGGTATGGCATTTAATACTGTATTGTGTTCCAACTCGCGAAAGGATCTCGAGAACGGAATTCGTTCGTAACCCGGGGGCTGCCCATAATCTTATTCTGGATCTTCTCGCTATTCACTTCGCCGTAGTTGAGCGGTCGTGATCATCGTCATGCCTGACGTTTTGCTGCTTAGTCACTATCGATTAGTATTCAAGTTCTAGGTGGTGTAATAATAATAATAATAATATCAATTTATATAGCGCCCTTCACCCGAGGGTCACAAAGCGCTGCACAAGGGCCGCGAAGAAGACGGCATGTCAACAACGAAAGAAAAAAACAATAAAAAACCAAAGCAACAGAAATTAAATAATTAAGGCTACTCGAATACACTGAAAGGTCGTGAAACTGGCAATGAATAGCGCTGCCGCCTCACAGCAAGATGGGCCCAGGTTCGTATTCCGGCTCGGGTGGTTTTATGTGTGGAGTTTGTATCTTCTCTCCATGTCCGCATAGGTTTTCGCCGGGCTCTCCTCCCACAGCCCAATGACATGCTGCTGCATAGGTTAATTGACCTTCAGACTAAATTGCCCCCGGTGTCCTGTAATGGACTGGCGTCTCATCCTGGGCATAGCCCTGCTTTGCGCCCTGTGTCTGCCGGGATAGGCTTCGGCTCACCGCAGCCCTGTATAGGTTGAAGCGGTTTCTGATAATGGATGGAAGTTGATGAATATTTTCGTCTCGTAAGAGCAATTCTCATACGTAGAGCCCACACCAACACACTGGTGACATCATCAGCACCGTGTGGGGGACCCCAGGGAACGGAGGGAATGAGGCGGTGGACAGTAAATTAACTACGATTGGCTGCTCCCGGTAGGTCACGACACCAGCTTAAGCCATGTCAGGTGACACGGACCGTTATTCTTGATTTCTTAGACCTTGCCCTGATGTCGTTTCATGTAGTTTCAAGCACAACGTTTTATCACTTCAACTGAATAATAATATCACAATTTATAACGGCCAGTGAGCTGAAACAATAATAACTGGAGAGTTAGACGTTTGTACGCGTGGAAATTATATTTGTTTCGCTGTGTCGGGTGGTGGAGGGTTCTTAATGACACAAAATTGGTCAGACCGTTTTGTGGCATCAAATTACATTACCTATGAATCATAATTTGGCCCCAAACCCTTACGTGTTGAGTACAGTAAAGGTGAAAATAATTAATTTATTTACTACCTTTATATAGCAGTGACTTTGACCCAAAGACCCCAAAGCACTGCAGGAAACCACAGAGACGTGGGCGGAAGGCAACCACGCGGTCAGCCGGCGCCAACCCGCCAGACACTGCGTCCCTATATATTATGATGTTATCGGCCAGTTAATTAATATTAGTTGTGGGAAACCGGAGAACCTGGAGGACACCCACACAGAACAGGGGGAGAACACACAAACGCCGCACAGAAAGGCTCCCGAGGCGGGAATCAAATCGCCTCGGGCAGGACCTTCTTTTTGCGAGGTGCAGATGTTACCCCCGCATAGCCACCCTGCCGCCCAAAGTGAAGACACCCGGAGCCAGAGAGAGGGAGACAGTCGAGGAGCGCAACAGCAAACGCGACCCGAGGGAGTGAATTCCAATAACGGAAGCAAAGCAGAAACGACCTCTCATCGGGCAAAGGTCAATTGGGAACGCACGCAGCACAAGACGCATCGCCCTATTAGCGGCCAGACACGCTCAGCGAGGCGCAGCGCTGTGCGTGGGAAGCGGTTGTCGCACGCCCATAAACCATCGCTTTATAAATAGCATTAGGGGCTCAAAGGGTGACTCCCGACTGGGTCAGGAGACGGTAATAAGGCGAGCGAGCGCCTCTCTTGTTTGCGCCGATCGTGTTATCTGCTCTCGCGTCTGCCTTGTGGCTTTTTCTCTCGGTGCTCCGGTTTCCTCTCGCGCACAAAACGCCCGTTACAAACGACCGGGTTACACGCGGGCGAACACGGCCCGGCAACGGGACACCGAGTTCTGACGCCCGTGTTCTCGTCGCTAAATAAATGACGTTATTATTGTGATAAAGGTGCCGACCGCACAACAGTTGCAGGGCTCTGGAGAAATAACGAACCGAAGCTGGAACGTACTCACGTATGTTTTCACTGCTCGACGCGTGGTGACAATTGCTCTCCACAGCTGCTCGTTCGGGATAGCCGTGTCGAGCGTTCCTACTCTCTCATTTTTGTTATTTGTATTTATTTTTGTCAATTCGCATGTTTGTTGTTACGCAGGAATCCCGTAAAGAGCTTGCAAGCTCACTGCGTGGCGCGTCTTACAACGCGCCACGCAGTGGTTCGCAAGACACGTGCCGAGGGTTGGGGGTTGTCGGCGGGTCCGGCCGGAGCCGCTGCCCCGCTGCGGGAGCCGCTCACCCGTCACAGCGCGACACTGCGCTCGTACCATGACGATGAAGCTGAGCAGCACGAACAGGAAGCGGAACCACACCTCGACGAGCGTGAACGTCTTGTTGTACGTCATGAACTAGAACACAACACGCGACACGCAACGCACAACACCGCAACGCACAACACACACACCGCAACACACAAAGCACAACGAGGAGAAAGATCAGCAGAACACGCGGTCATTCATCATCACCGTCATCTTCGATTACCATCATCCCTAACACCACTGTCGTCATCGACATCACCGTCATCTTGATTTATCACCGTTGCGCTCGTTATCGCGTTCATCATCGTCGTCATCATCCCTGTCATTGCAGACAAACGTCACTTAGCTCTGGGAGATCTTCACTATTTTTAGAGGGGGGCTACTTTCGCCAATAAGATGTCGGTGTGAGAGCCGCCACACTGCCTGCAAGACAAGCAGAACAGTCTGTATGCTGCTACCTACTCATGTAGTTATGCTACAGTGTGCGGCAATATTTTCGCGCCGGCAAAACCGCCTGGCTGCCTCCTCCGCCTCTCTGCGCTTTCCTCGTGCCTCTGAGTCGTTCTATCTTCGAATGAATTCCTTCGACGTTGAATGAATGTGTGCGTTATAAATTTAAAATCATTATAATTTACACTTCGTGTTGGAACACTCATTTGAAACCATGTGACAGCATGTATGGCGATTACGACGGGCCGTTTTCGCGCCTGTGTATTGTCGGGAGCCAGACGTCTCCAACGTGGGAAGCGAAACGTCGTGAAGGACGGCGCAGGAACGCTCAGTGCCACGGCTATCGCGAAACAGCAGCCGTTTCAAACGTGATTTTTCGCGAACTGCCCGTTTTGCTCGAATAGACGGCAACCCTGGTACGGCGTCTGCGGGGGCTGTCACGGGGAGAAACGTTGTGGCGCCCGGCGCCGTGTTCCAGGGCTCGGGCGCGCGCGGACGCCTCCGTCGTCGCGGAGACGCCGGGCGGCGCCGGGCGACGCCAGCCCCCCTCGCTGTCACCGCCGCCTCCGCGCTGTCGCCAGCGTCGCTCAGTTGGCTGCGGGCGAGCGCCGCGGCTCCCCGTAAATCACAGCTCGCTCCCGGGGGACTTTACATTATTTACAAGCTAATACGACGGAGGCAACTGTACTCACAGCCCGTACAGTAATGAGCACATAGAAATCGCTGTGGTTTGCACGGTGCAGCGGAGCGAGCCAACTGATTGACTGCGGTGAACTAAGGTATAAAGACAAAGATCCCCCGTATTGCCTTCACAGGCTGCGAGATCGAGTGCAGTTAGTGAGTAGCACCTATGAAGGCAAGCCAGTCAACGTTTCAAGGTAAGCTTACGGTCAGTGAGATGAAAAGTGTTGGCGTTTGAAACTATGGTCTAAAAGGGTATGTTGTTCGCGTGTTAAATACGTATTTTTATTGCAAGATTACTTGCGTTTCGTGGGAAGAACGTATCTCAATTGAATTACATACATTCTTACGGGAAATATAATAGGGCTAAGCATGCATCGGGTCACCAATATTTTTCTGGCCTCTTGTTGATTGACCGGCTCGGAGCTGATCTCATCGTCGCCATCTATCGGTCAGCACAGCTCTGGCCTAGGCGGTCACAGGTCACAGGCCACAGTGAAGGCCAGTGGGAAATGAATCCCCGCTATACGTCGTTTCGCGATACGTTCAACTTTTCCGGACCATGTCTTGGGCACGTAGCGGCGTCCACCTGCACAGCAAGTGGGTCAAAGTCATATCGCATCGCTGAGTCATTGCCTGTGAAAGGCTGGAAACCGCTTCCTTACTGAGGCCGAATCTTCTTCTTTGCGATTCTTCGAAGCGCGATGTTAAATTACAGTTTCCCATTTTCTTACACAGCCCCTTGCATTTTCATTGAACTCCGCAAGGTCTTTTGAGCTGCAGAGGTTGGGTAGTAGAGCACAGACAAGGCAGTGTTCCATAGTATGGTCTGCTTCTCCACATTCACAGGTGGTTGGGCCGGTCTTGTAGCCCCATCTGACCAAAGCATCTTTTGATCGTCCCGTTCTAGTTCTCAGGCGGTTGAGTGTCTTCCACTG
The DNA here is from genome assembly GCA_036362915.1 of Geotria australis. NCBI lineage: Eukaryota > Metazoa > Chordata > Hyperoartia > Petromyzontiformes > Geotriidae > Geotria > Geotria australis. The sequence goes on along the minus strand of JAZEWU010000042.1, from coordinate 5,422,015 downwards.
AATCCATGGTGCATCTGAGCCAGGAGGGAAGTCTTCAGCAGGTGGGATTCCCATGCCAGTTGCAGGAGGGTCACTCTCAAGCTTTTCCGTCCAGAGCTGGAGTCTGGTTTCCCCTCGAGATGTTGTTAGGGGCTGCACATGGCTGAGGAAGCTTCTTCTTGACTTCAGTCGTTGGGCCGGGGGTTGACGTCCATGAAGGAGGTGGCGTTCATCGCCAGTAGCCTTTGTCATCTCGACTCGACTGGCCACTTCCCGTCGGATATCAGCAGGGGCAATGCCAGCGAGGAGGTACAGGTTGTTTGTGTGTGTGGGTTTCAAGCAGCCAGTGATCAGGCGGCAGGTGTTGTTCAATGCCGGGTCAAGTTTCTTGGCATGGGTTGACCTCTCCCAGACAGGACATGCATACTCCGCAGAGGAATAGCACAAGGCCAGAGCAGTAGATCTTAATGTGTGTGCTGTGGCTCCCCATTTGGAGTTGACCAGTTTTCGTAGGATGTTGTTTCGGGAACCCACTTTCAATTTGGTGTTTTTGACGTGCTCCTTAAAGGAGAGAGTGCGGTCCAGGGTTACTCCAAGGTAGACAGGGTGCTTACGGTGCTCAAGTGGTGTTCCAGACCATTTGATGTTAAGAGGTCGGTTGGCTTCACGATTCCTGAGATGGAAAGAGCAGACTTGAGTCTTCGCTGGGTTGGCATGTAGGTGGTTGCGCTCATAGTAGAGGTGTAGCTCATCTAGGGCTGAGGTGAGATTTGCTTCCACTGCTTCAAACGTACTCTCTTGGGATGTTACACAGAGGTCGTCGGCATAGATGAACCGTTCAGTATTCTGGTCCATTGGCTGGTCGTTAGTGTAGATGTTATATAGTAGGGGAGCCAACACACTACCTTGGGGTAGGCCATTCCGTTGTCGTCGCCAGCGACTTTGCTTGTTGTTCAAGACAACAAAGAAGCACCTATCTTTTAGGAGGGCTCCAATGAGGTCTGTAAGCGCCAGGTCTTTTGTCAAATCCAAGATCTTTTTCAGGAGGAGGCGGTGGTTCACACTGTCATATGCGGCAGACAGATCAACAAAGACGGCTCCTGTTATCAGTCCTTTCTGAAACCCATCCTCAATGTGCTGAGTGAGATTTAGAAGTTGGCTTGTTGTAGATTTGCCGGGTCGGAATCCGGCTTGTTGGGGGATGATGGCTGGTTCAGCAACAGGGGCAAGCCTGTTTAGGATCAGGCGCTCAAACAGCTTATATGGGTGACATAGCAGGGAGATCGGGCGAAAGTTCTTTGCATACGCTGGATCTTTGCCCGGTTTGAGAAGAGGCCGAATGGGACTTGGAAACACCTTTGGCAGGCAGCCACATAAAAAAAAACCCAGTCTCTTCTGCCACATAAAAAAAAACCCAGTCTCTTCTGTCAATACAAGGGGTCCCTGCAGTGGCAGATTGATTCGCACTAAAATTAGAAACACGGTGTCATTGCCAGGTCAAAAATCGTCCGCTCGAGTACCCGATTAGTGCAGCTAAGATGCTCGCAGTGACAGATAAATATCGCCCGACGATGCTTGCAACGTGGGAGGTGGAACGTGTCCGCGTGGGTTTTCGCGGGGCACTCCAGTTTCCTCCCACAGTCCAAAGACATGCTGCTTCATAGGTTCAATGGCCTGCTGACTAAATAGTTGCCGGTGCCCTGTGATGAACTCACGTCCCATCCTGGGTATATCCTTGCCTTGCGCTCAGTCTCTGCCCATTTTTGACAATGAATGAATTAATAAGTTAACTCTCGGCACCGCGCCGCTTCTGAAAGGTCGCCGAGCCCTGACCCACATCGACGCATTCCCCGGTTACACGTCTAGCCACGTGTGCGGCGAGCCCGTCAATCCATTGCTGGATCAGCGTCTCCCCACTGCTGGATCAGCGTCTCCCCGGGCGCGTGCGGGTGGTGCGCGGCGCTCACGGTGAAGTATATCTGGCGCACGGGCCCGGCGAGGGAGCGCAGGCCACGTAGACGCAGACGCGCGCAGTAGCGCGTGTGCGCCACCGAGCCCAGGTGCAGCACCACTAGCTCGCCGCACATCCGCTCCTGAACGCCAGAAAGAGAGAGAGAAACCACAAAGGGTTGTTATTTTAGAGCGCCCGTCACTTATTCAGTCAAGTCAGTTTACAGTAATACCCCGAGTTACGGCTCCTCGACTAACGGCGCTTCGGACTTACGCACATTTTGAATTGCCACCATTCCCCGAAGTTGCGGCGCTTGGTTCGGAGTTAGGGATGTCTGGTCCACTCTCCTTTGACTGCTGCCGCCCCGACCACCGCCAGGACAAGCGGTTTAGAAAATGGATGGATGGATTAGACGTCGCAATATCACTACCTTCTGCGGCCCAGGCAGAGCGGGGAGAGAACGCACAAACTCCGCCCGGAGCGGCGCCCGAGGCGGGAGTGGAACCCACGCAGGTGCCGCACCTTGCTGCAGGTCACCGAGTAGTTGTGGCTGCGTGCGTTGTCGTAGCCGATCAGCTCGTCCCGTCTCTCCCCCACGATGCCGAGCAGCACCACGGTGAGCGTGATCTCCGTGCTCACCACTCCGTCTGCCAAAGACAAAGATCCCCTGTGTAGCCTTAACAGACTGTAGTGGCAAGTGCTGTTAGCGAGTAGCACCTGTGCCAGCCGACACAGCACACCACGGGTGGATAGCCAGCACCGCTACACCCGGCCGCCTTTGTTTCCCCATAGCTGATGTTTACACATCGCATGTTAGATAATCAGGCGGTGGGCGTTCTCAGTTGATTTAGAGACCTTTCATCAATGGCAACCGTTCATACAATCAATCTAAACACTTAGAACCATAATGAATGTTTTTTAATGTGTTAGTTTATGCATGCAAATTGCACCATCAGCAGAACGTGGTCGGTTAAAACAAATGCTTTTGGGTTGACGGGAGCTGTTTTTTTTTTTTGGATTCCACTGGCCTCTTTACATTGTGGAACCTGCTCTTTGGGAATAGCCGTGGTGAGCGCTCGTCCTCTATATTGATATTGCTTTTAAGAGCTGCTCTTCCAGGATAGCCACGTCGAGCATTCCTCCTGTCTCCTTCGCGACATCTCACCTCCCAGATTGGGAGGCAAGGCAAAACATCGCGAAGGAGACAGCAGGAACGCTCAATGACGCAGCTTTCCCGCAAGAGCATCTCTCGAGAGCGATTGTCGTTTATGAACTTTCGTCAACGCTTTGTGACGGAGCCGGCGCGGTGGAACGCAGACAGCCGGGGCGCTGCCTTTCGCGAGTGAACGCGACTTGACCTGCGAGCGCGAGTGAACGCGACCCCTAAGAGAGTGAACGCGGGCTCCTCTGGCTGCCCCCACGCTGTGTGCACGATGTACCCGAGCGGAAGGACACGCAGCGCTTTCGATCGGTGCTTCTAAGCCTAAATTATTCAGCAACATTCTCCGGACGTAAAGTTTTTGCGCGACGGCATCGCGATGCAAGCCGACGTTCCGTTTACATCCGCGGGGAAACCAGAGCGCTGCCTTCCCCCTCCACTGCACCTCTGAGTCGTTCTTAAAAAATGAACGAATATGTGCGGCGGCATATTATAATCTATCTCTTTCGCAACCATCTACACTCACCCAGATTAATTGTAATTTCACAATGCATGTGTTTGATACAAACCCCTACCAATGAACTACAATGAAATGCAGGGTGAGGCATAAATCACTGTACCGAGAATAACTATACGATACACCAAGAGTTCGAGATGTTGAATAATAACAAATTACTGTGCCGCCGCCGTGCTATGTATTGTTCAGTGGTCCAAAGGTGCAACATGTGGATTTAACATGGTGGAGGACACTGTGATCAATCTCTGTAATAACTAATAAATATTATTCCTCACAAAGTGATTGCACTATTTTTGGTAAAGAGTCTTATGCCGCACCCTGCATAACTCAACCAACGTAATCAAATTATAATCTATGTCAAGTGAATGTGGTTGATTTCATCGCTAATTGTATTTTTAATTGCTTGGGCACGCGCCAAGTTAAACACCGGCTCATCCAGAATCAATCTTAATCAACGTACATCGATTAGATTTTTAAACAGCAAAATATCAAGATGGAATGCAGCCGCCCTGATAATTATTTAATAAGACCAAGGCCAGGGTCAACATCGGGGTCAAGATTGGCGGCCGGGGTCACGAAAAAAGCCGTAACGATCGCTGCGGTTGACAGAGCGATGGCCCGGAGAGCGGTGGCTCGTTACAATCGCGCTCCCTTCACATCGCGACCGAGCACCGGGGTATTACTTGACCGCTCCCGACAGGATTCCGCGTAAATGAGGCGGGGTGATTGATGATCCAGAGCTCACCGATTCACTCCAGTCGCTCACTCGCTCGCTCGCTCGCTCACTGGCGGGCAGTCGCCTCCCTGTCACTCTTGAATCACGATGACCGCAGTTACTGTCCCCGTGATAGTCAATCGTTGATTCCTCCAGCAGCCGTGTTGAGATCTCCGTCTCCACCGCACACCGAATTCTTCACGTAATAATAATTTTAAATTTTAATAATATATTTTTTTTTCGAATTTTTTTTAATTTCTAACGCGCATATATCCATTGAATGTCAAAGGTATTAATTCGAAGAGAAAACGACTCAGAGGCGCGAGGAAACCGCAGAGGCGGAGGAGGCAGCCAGGCATTTGCCGGCGCCAGCATATTGCCACACATTGCTTCCTATATATTATGATCTTATCGGCCAATTAATTAACGTGTGTTTTTTTAAAGTTGTGAGAGGAAACCGCAGAACCCGGAGAAACCCCACGCCGAACAGGGGGAGAACACACAAACTCCACACAGAAAGGTGCCCAAGGCGGGAATCGAACCGCCCACCTCGAGCAAGACTATTCTTTCTGTGAGGCGCAGATGTTACCACTGCGCCACCCTGCCTACACACTGTGTTCAGCCACCACACTGCAGGTCCTAACACTCACTCAATCTCCCAATCCATTACCTACTAACTCATAAAATCACTCACCCACTCAATCACACACTCACCCAATCATTCCCCAAGTAACTTCCACACACACCCACTCACTCACTCACCTAATCACTCACTTACTCACTCACTTACTCGCTCATACAATCACTCACCCACCCACTAACTCACCCACCCAATCACTTACCCAATCTCTACCAGACATTGAGAGTTGTGTTACAAAGTGGTACGCACGTAACTGACCGCGGACCGATGCTATTTTCTGAGAGCAGTGTTGAAGTTATCACTAAAAGTAACAGTAACAATGTTAGTTTATTTTTTTGCTAAGGTAATGATGTAGGTTTTCACGTGTCAGTGCTCGAGAATTGCCGTTTCGAGCATTCCTCCTACTCTGTCCTTTGCGACTTTTCGCCTCCCACGTTGGATGGATCATCACGTTGGATGCATCAACGTGGGAGGCGAAGGAGAGAGGAGGGACACTCACCACGGCTATCCCGAAAGAACAGCTCTGGAGAGCAATTCTCTTTTTTTTATCAATACACTGCTAAATACTGTATAGACCTGCCTATGTCACGTTAGTCAGCAGGGTGTCTTCACCACGCGGTTCAATGTGGCTTGGTAAATTTCCGTGATAACGTTAGATTCAAAACAAGCAACGCAATTAGATTCATTTGAATATTAAATTCAAATACCCCTGATGTGAAAAACTCGGTAATTTGTTCCAAAGAATGTCTGCTTTTGACACTGAATCCGGTAGAAAATACATCTTTACAATTAATAAATACACACATTCACTTGGCAGTAGATTTACGACAACTAGATGCTAAACGTGGGCTGTTTCACCTTTACATTTGACTCTTTCGCGAGAGTGATGGGGTTGAAAACAGGACATAATGACTCCTATAACTGAAACTTAATGAGAAATGCAGTGACAGAATACATGACGATCACGGTGCCAAAAGCGGCGGAGACACGTGAACGAATTAGGTGAGAGGCGGCCTGTCACACGGAGGTTGTTTAAATTTCTCATAAAAATGTGTCAAAGCCGCTATCATTTGTAAAATCGGATTAAAATGTCTCATCAAGATTAACGTGGCATGCGATTGAATGTAGGGATACCATCTAATGGATGCCACTGGCAGACGAGCTCGCTAAATGTTTACAGATTACTCGGGAAGCTGCTTTCCATATCCTGGCCACCTCACTCCCCCTGCCAAAAAGACAAAGATCCCCTCTATAGCCTTAACAGGCTGTAGGGTCAAGTGCTGTTCGGGAGCACCTATGAAGGCCAGCACGGCACACGAGGGGGTGTGTGGCCAACAACATGCCCGGTCGCCTTTGTCTCCCCAGTGGCGATGTTTACCCACCGCATTAGGTACTCATTTGAGACTAAGTCGATCAAGAGGAGGCCTAGGACCGGTTCAGAAAATTGTCACTGGGAATCGAACTTGGGTCGCCGGGTCCGTAACGCAGCGTGCTAATCACTACGCTAAGTAATTTTCCAATTTATAATGCTCACGGTATTCGTTCATTGTCGAAGGTATTCGTTCAAAACGTGGACCGCTGTACGGCACCAGTTTGAGCTCCAATAGCAGATTAAAGGAGTGGCGTCAGCGGGGGGCAACCGCGGAGACACCGTGACCTGATTACGCACAAACCCCTGCCCACAGCTGGGATCATTCAAGCAGGAAGCGACATCAGAATGATAACGCAATACTCCGTCGCCCCTCTAAATCATCCATCCATTGTCAGAAACCGCTTAATCCTGTACAGGGTCGTGGTGAGTCGGAGCCTATCCCGGCAGACACAGGGCAGGGCTATACCCAGGACGGGACGACAAGGCAGGGCTATACCCAGGACGGGACGACAGGCCATCACAAGGCACCGGGGGCAATTTAGTCCGCAGGCCAATTAACCTATGCAGCAGCGTGTCTTTGGACTGTGGGAGGAAGCCGAAGTGCCCGACGAAAACCCACGCGGACCCGGAGAGAATGCGCAAACTCCATACAGAAAGGCACCCGAGCCAGGATTCGAACCCGGGTTTTCCTGCTGTGAGGCGGCAGCGCTACTCACCGTGCCACCGTCCCGCCCTATAAGTCAGTGGTGTAGAATCCTTTCCTTTTTGAGGTGGAATAGGGCTTTGAAACCAGCGTTGGCGGCCAGCCAAACGCGCACAGACACACACACAGGCCCGTGTCCGCCGTCACTGCGAGGGAAACCTGAAGTGACAGACGTGACGGATCAGTGCTAAAATAGGACACGTTGTGTTGCCAGGTCGTCCCCTCTAATGGCCCATTATATTCTGCTTGCAGGGACAGATGAATATCGCATGGGGCCATGTCCGAGAGATGTTTCTTAACATAATAATATGACACGCTATTACGCGTGGGACAGCAGCTACCACCTTCAGCCACTGTTCGCGTCGAATTCTCGAGCGTATGTATCGCTATTGTGTAGCCCCTAATATGGCCCGTAAATGAGGAGTGCTCGTGCATCGAATGAAACGTAAAACATGCTGTTGCAATTGTCGGGATTCGCGCCCGTTGCTAGGACGTATCCCACACGAAAGGTCTAAATTGTAACTTATTATAATTATTATTCGGGTCACCTGGTGGTGTCTCCAGCTCCAGACGCAGGGTCAGCCAGAGCTGCTGGTTGAACGGACTTAGCTCCGGAGTCTCTAAAGAGTACTCCACCTCCGTCTGCAACACCCCACACAAGGGCCCCGCTCATCACCGTCCATTCAAACAACACGTTAATTGAACGATCAGAGTCAAAGTGATGTTCTGCTCGATTGAGCGATCAGGCTGTGCTCATCTCCACTGTACAGCCCTCAAAAAGTGGTGGAAATTCAACATTGCTATTGCAGGGGTGACATCTGCCATTGGACACCGTTGATTTCCCTTCATGAAGTTTGAGTTAACACACCTTAGGTAGGCGATTAACAAAAACACATCTGTTGTGGGGGTGGCACGGTGGCGCGGTGAGTAGCGTGCCACGGTGAGTAGTGGCACGGTGGCAAAGCGGTGAGTAGCGCTGCCGCCTCACAGCAAGAGCTCCCGGGTTCGAATCCCGGCTCGGGTGCTTTTCTGTGTGGAGTTTGCATGTTCTCCCCGTGTCCGCGTGGGTTTTCGCCGGGCACTTCAATTTCCTCCCACAGTCCAAAGACATGCTGCTGCATAGGTAAATTGGCCTGCGGACTACATTTCCCCCAGTGCCCTCTGATGGACTGGCGTCCCATCCTGAGTATAGCCCTGCCTTGCGCCCTGTGTCTGCCGGGATAGGCTCCGGTTCACCGTGACCCTGTACAGGATTAAGTGGTTTATGACAATGAATGGATGGATGGACATGTGTTCGGGGTGACGATCTGCACAATGGCCCTTCTAGTAGCGCACGGTGCACATGTGTTGTGAAGAGATGGCCGGCTAAATTCCGCTCAGTGACATCTCTGTATGTGTCGCAGAGCAGAGGATTGCAAGATTTAATTAGTGCACCGACATCAGAGGGAGACATGTGGAAGCTTTGAAATACGCGAAGATAAAGCGAAGGCCGTGTGCCGTGCAGAAAGGCCATCGCTCGAAACATCGCCAATACTGTACGCTGCGGTGGGAATTGGGCGGAAATGCACGGGAACACCGTTCGCAGATTGAAAATCCCAGAGGGAACGAATTAGACGTTTGTGGTCTTACATTTAGATGGTTATTTAACATCTCAGAAGTCGCAGAAATGCAGGAAATGCATCGTCATAAACTCCACATTTTCTGGGGGAGGACTCCTAGACTCTATTGAGTCTCTGTATCTCTATGTACCTCTATGAGTATCTATGTATCTCCACGAGTCTCTATGTGTGTCTATGTATCTCCGTGAGTCTCCATGTATCTCTGTGTGTCTCTGTGTATCTCTATGTGTCTCTATGTATCTCCGTGAGTCTCTATGTATCTCTCAAGGGCACTCTGACCCGGGCGCTTTCCCAGAGTTAATATTTTCTACACTTCCACCCCTGACTGTAGGTACAGTATGTATATTTGTTCCTGTTAACGGCGGCATTATTGAGGAACGCGTCGAGTTGCCGTCGACGCGCGGATTTTCGTGAAAAACGCCACGGCGACATCGCCTTCATCATCGCCGCGCCCGCCAAGCGGTAGCGCCTGTCGTGTGTCATGTCGGCTGCTCCGGGGAATACACTGTATACCGCTTGCACTCTGTGTCGGAGACGTCAGCGGCTGCGGCGGCTCGATAAAAAGGCGTCGAACGCAAAACCAGCAAGGACGCGTGTTCTCATCCCGGTGAGATGCCCGCCTGGCGTATCATCCCCGCCGGGGGGTTGACAAAGCAGCGAACACGGTACTGCATTGTGAAAGCGAGGAGTGTGTGTGCTGCGTGGCTTCACAACGAGGGGAGGTAGAATCGTGATGTGAAGCTTCACACCTGCGTTTTTGAAGCCGCGGTTTTTGGGATCGTGTGTTTGCGTGGGCTTTCACCTACGTAGCTCTTTTTAACAGTTGGGAGGGGTAAGCAAGTTACAACATCTCAGTGCTCGGGGGCAATTTAGTCGGGATTGTGGCAGGAACCGGAGTACCCAGGAAAAAACCCATGCAGACATGGGTAGAATATACAGACTCCACGCAGAAATTCACCCGAACAAAAAATCGAACCCAGGGCCTTCTTGCTGTGAGGCAGCAGCACTACTCACCACACCACCGGCTGGATGTAACACAGCTGATGGTGACTGATATTTATAATGAACCTCCTGATGACGCCCACAGCAGTGTGCGGCGAAAGCTGGCACGGGAAAATCATCTCATTAACGAGAAGTTCCCTGTGTGCTGCGCTCGCTATCTCTGAGCCAGCCTCCTCTCACCCAATCTCTCACCCAATCTCTCACTAATATTTCACCTAATGTCTCACTAATACTAATAATAATGAGTTAAAACCCCTTATCGTACACAAAATGCGTGATACAAAAAGTCAATCGACGGTCCGATGGGCACCTTTTTCTGCCAGTGTACAAATAAAGTAAAACATACAAGGTTTTACCTTTATGGCAATGAGAGACGTGTCAAGATCTTGAAACACCAAATGGACATCTTTTTGACAAAGGTTCCAGTTTGCAAGCAACCACACATGCTTGTGGCAAAAACATGCAAACAAATGCTATGATAATATATGCATTGTACTTCAAACTCATTAAGATGTACTGCTCTGGCCTTTCCTCTGCTATTCCTCTGCGGAGTATGCATGTCCTGTCTGGAAGAGGTCAACCCATGCCAAGAAACTTGACCCGGCATTGAATAGCACCTGCCGCCTGATCACTGGCTGCTTGAAACCCACACACACAAACAACCTGTACCTCCTCGCTGGCATTGCCCCTGCTGATATCAGACGGGAAGTGGCCAGTCGAGTCGAGATGACAAAGGCTACTAGCGATGAACGCCACCTCCTTCATGGACGTCAACCCCCGGCCCAACGACTGAAGTCAAGAAGAAGCTTCCTCAGCAATGTGCAGCCCCTAACAACATCTCGAGGGGAAACCAGACTCCAGCTCTGGACGGAAAAGCTTGCGAGTGACCCTCCTGCAGCTGGCATGGGAATCCCACCTGCTGAAGACTTCCCTCCTGGCTCAGAGGCACCATGGATTCAGTGGAAGACACTCAACCGCCTGAGAACTAGAACGGGACGATCAAAAGATGCTTTGGTCAGATGGGGCTACAAGACCGGCCCAACCACCTGTGAATGTGGAGAAGCAGACCATACTATGGAACACTGCCTTGTCTGTGCTCTACTACTCAACCTCTGCAGCTCAAAAGACCTTGCGGAGTTCAATGAAAATGCAAGAGGCTGTGTAAGAAAATGGGAAACTGTAATTTAACATCGCGCTTCGAAGAATCGCAAAGAAGAAGAAGCAGGCCAATTAACCTATGGGAGGAAACCGGAGTGCCCGGCATAAACCCACGCGGACACGGGGAGAACATGCAAACTCCACACAGAAAGGCAACACAATCCTATTAAGAATTGCATGATGCTTGTTTAACAGGTGGTGTGTTGGGACCCGAAAGATGGTGAACTATGCCTGGGCAGGGCGAGGCCAGAGGAAACTCTGGTGGAGGCCCGTAGCGGTTCTGACGTGCAAATCGATCGTCCGACCTGGGTATAGGGGCGAAAGACTAATCGAACCATCTAGTAGCTGGTTCCCTCCGAAGTTTCCCTCAGGATAGCTGGCGCTCGGCAGCAGCAGTTTTATCCGGTAAAGCGAATGATTAGAGGTCTTGGGGCCGAAACGATCTCAACCTATTCTCAAACTTTAAATGGGTAAGATGCCCGACTCGCTGGCTTGGAGCCGGGCATGGAATGCGAGTGCCCAGTGGGGTGACTTTTGGTGGGACCGGTAGCCCAGTGGTTAGCGCATCGGGCTACGAATCTGGTCCTGGGTCTCCCCTAGGTCGACTCAGCCTCAAATGAGTACCTAGTGCGGTGTGCAGACATCGCCACTAGGGAGTCAAAGGCGGCCGGGCGTGGTGCTGGTCACCCACCCCCTCGTGTGCCGTGTCGACCTGCATAGGTGCTCGCTAACGGCACTTGTCCCTACAGTCTGTTCAGGCTAAATAGGGGATCTTTGACTCTTTGTAGTGGCTCCTCTAAACAGTAAATCACTGGTGTCCAGGATGAAGTGGGTGCTGATGGCAATGATAAGAAACACTGCAGTTTGTATGTAGTGTGTGTGTGTTCGCCCTTGGTAGGTGTGACGTGTGCGTGTTTACCCTGAGATCATTCGGATGCTCCTCCAAATCCGTGGCCTTGAGGACGTGGGACTCGGTGATTTCGGGGCCTGAAATACAGTCAGCGAAAAGACTTTACACGCAGTCACAGACTTACAAATGTCCGACTTACGAACGCTTGTACTTACACATTATTCATTCATTCATCGTCAGAAACTGCTTAATCCTGTACAGGGTCTTGATGAGCCGGAGCCTATCCCAGCAGACACAGGGCGCAAGGCAGGGCTATACCCCGGATGGGACGCCAGTCCATCACAGGGCACCGGGAGAAATTTAGTCCGCAGGCCAATTGACCTATGCAGCAGCATGTCTTTGGATTGTGGAAGGAAACCGGTGTGCCCGACAAAAACCCACACGGACACGGGGAGAACATGCAAACTCCACACAGAAAGGCACCCGAGCCGAGATTCGAACCCGGGAAGTTCTTGCTGTGAGGCGGCAGCGCTACCCACCGTGCCGCCCCGACTTAACTACAATAAGATACTATTAATTCAGGTATACAATATACTGCATGTTAATAATAATAATAGCATTAATATAGCGCCTTTCACCCGAGGGTCACAAAGCGCTGCACAAAGCTGCAGAGAGAACGACATGTCAACAACGACAGAGCACGGAAAATCAGCAATAATTTTTTATACTATTAATTGAGCTATACTGCATGCAGTATAATGTATAACATTAAATATAGTGTTCCACCTTAAGGATTTAAAAACTATACAAATCTACTGCACTGGCATTATCGAGGCAAGTGGCAAGGAGCTTAACGCATCCGTCTCAGAAAGTGAAATCCCAGCGGGGGATCAACTCAGAACACGATCACGCCGACGTCGATGAAATGAGCGTCACTTTGCGGGCAGTCAGCAGTGGTGGCCACCCTACACAGGGACTGGTTCAATACGTGCTGCAGAGGTTTGCGTGTTCCAATGAACCCCAGAGTCTAGCACCCCTGCTCTGGTCACCCTTGGTGAACAGGTGCGGGGTCTAGCACTCCTGCTAGGATCTCCCTTGGTGAACAGGTCTGGAGTCTAGTGCTCCTGCTAGGGTCTCCCTTGGTAAACAGGTCTGGAGTCTAGCACTGCTGCTTGTGTTGAACCAATGCTGTTGAAAGCATACACTCCGAAAGGTCGGTGCGGCTGACGGGATGTGTGAAGACACAGACTAACGTTTTGTGTGTGAAAACCGGTGCTGAACCAACACTGCAAAAAGGATGCACTGACAAAAGGTCGCGTGGCTGATGGGTTGTGTGTAAAATACTTTTGCTTTTTACTGTGTGTGTAGCGTTGGACATTGGAGAGGGGCGCATTGTCTGCCCGTTTATCTTGTGTTCTATCTCAAGTGAGGCACAGAAGCCACAATACGCAACCGCTACCGCCCAACTATTTGAGCAGTGCTCACACACACCCAGCAACACAGCTGTCCCTCACTCTACTTAAACTTAAACTTGTCGAACCACATTCATTGAGAGCCGATGGGCACACCCAGAAATCCAAATACAAGAATAGAATAACACACCTTGCAACTTGACAGCAGAGCATTGTGGGTTTCAAAAGAAGCCGTAAACTAGATTCAGCTGTAGATAATTTAATAATGATTCATAACATGTATGTAGTAGCGTCTATCGCCTCCAGCGGGCCCAAGGTGCTGCAAGAATCTGCAGAGAAGTGGGGGGGAGGCAGCCACGCGGTCACCCAGCACCAACCCGCCAGACACTGTGTCCTATACAAGGTGAATGAGATGTCTTGTGACCCCTATTTCATTCTCTAAAACTGAATATTTCCGTTGGTCAACGGGTGTGTAATAATGTAACGTAACCAATATACAATGACATGACATAAACTGTATTAATCTGAAATAAATAAGGGATATTTAAAAAAGAAATGAATGATCAAAAAAAATGTACGAGTCAATGAAATGGGGGTCGCAAGACATCTGCACCGCCCAGTATTGTACGATGTTATCGGCCAATTAATTAAGGAAACGGAAAACCCAGGCAGAACAGGGGTAGAGAACACACAAACCTCACACAGAGACGTTCCCGAGGAGTGAAACGAACCGCCTCGGGCAGGACCTTCATTCAGCGAGACACAGATGTTGCCGCTGCATCGTCCTGCCGCGCTGGAGTGCAGCCAGAGTGTGTTGGCGTACGAAACCCCCGTGGGAACGCATCTTTAGAACGCGAACACGGTGTGCGAACAGGTGGCTAACATTAAGCCAAACTTGGCTCGCAACTTCCTATGGTGTCGACTTCTGAGCGAGGCTCAGACTCAGCGGCATCTGCCCGTGCGGATGTCTCATTAAGCTCGCCTTGTTTGTACTCTTGATGTATAGACGCCAATTTCCACGCTCGGAAAATGTCAGCGACCACTGCGACACAAGCACCCGATTTATGAGGATTTTCATCACGGTTAAAACAAGCGCAGCTCAGCCCAGATTCGCCGTTCGCAACCGGTCTGTAGCGTGATTGCACACAAGTACTCCCTCATACACAGGCTGTTTGTTTGCGTGGTCGATAGTTGACCTTTCTATTGAATGAGCGGAAATGGCCCTTGATAACCTTTATCCTCTTAAAGAGCAAACAATTTATAAACAAATAAATAACCTGATCCCTAGGGCAGCAATGTTTTTGAAACTAAAACGGCCTCCTGAGATTCGTCGGGGAGCATTATCGAATGAGCACGCATTATAAACCCAACGGGGAAAAAACAGAGCACCAACCAAAACAGCCTGGCCAGCTTCCGACGCCAACGCAGATACAGGAGAGATATTCTCTCTGCTCCAAAATCACCTTCAGAAGTGTGTAGCGCTTAAATATTTAATTAGACCACAGACAACATAACCTTATTCAAAACCAATATTTTCCTTCTCAATATTACATTAGCTCCGGTGCAGTCGTACAGCGGTTATCGGGGTCGGAACACAGTCGGCAACGCTCAGCACATCATCGTCACGGGGGGAAGGGTGGCGCGGTGGTAACGTCCGTGCCTCACAGAAAGAAGGTCCTGCCAGAGGCGGTTCGATTCCCGCCTCAGGTGCCTTGCTGTTGGGAGTTTGTGTGTTCTCTCCCTGTTCTGTACGGGTTTCCTCCCATGACTCACTCATGAATGATGCCAGTCCATTGCAAGGCACCGGAGACAATTTAGTCAGCAGGTCAATTAACCTAGGCAGCAGCGCGTCTTTAGACTATAGGAGGAAACCAGAGTACCTAGCAAAAACCCATGCGATGAGAACATGCAACCTCCACACAGAAATACACCCGAGCCATAAATCAATCCCAGGCAGGGTCAGCCCAGCTGAGATCATTTACATTGTCAATAAAATGAGTAATATTTTGTGAGAAATCGCAATGGTTGTTCTCTGGATGAACTAGCATCTGTCATGGGGATATAAAATTTCCACTGTCGATGACATCGTAATATATGGGATGCAGCGTCTGGTGGGTAGAGGCCGGCTAACCATGTGGCTGACTCCCCCCCTCTGCGGTTTTCTCGCGCCTTAGTAATTCTCCCTTTGAACAAATACCTTTGACATTGAAGGAATATTGTGCCACGAGTTATAAATTGCAATGTTATTTGTTTATTGAGACGTAAAGCTGTATATATTTTAAATCACTGTCAGCAATTCGCATGTTCGTTGTGTCGCAGGAGTCCCATAAAGAGCTTGCAAGCTCATTGTGTATTTGTCTGCTGTACTAATAAACATCGACAAACGCTTGCCCCATTCCATACAGCTTGTGAGCGGGGCTCACCGCTGATTCCTATGAGCAGGATGAGCGTGAGCGCCGTGAAGAAGGTGACGAACACCAGGGTGAACTGCCGCTTCGTCAGAGTGAAGAGTCGCAGGGCCTGCCATGAGCCCAGCCTGCGGGAGACAGGGGGTCACGGGGACGGAGGGGTCATGGGGACGGAGGTTGTCACGGGGATAGAGAGGTCGCGGGGTTACAGCGGTCGCGGGGTTACAGGGGTCGCAGCAAAGGATCGAATACAAAGTCTCAAAAACAAAAATGTCAGTTTTCTAAACCGCTTGTCCTGGTGAGGGTCATGGCGGCAGCGGTCCAAGATAGGTACTGTATTTATCATTACAGCAGCAAAATACCCATTGGGCGCGCAAGCTCTTTACGGGATTCTAATTGGGATCTTTTTAGTGTAAGAAAATGGGAAACTGTAATTTAACATCGCGCTTCGAAGAATCGCAAAGAAGACGAGTGACTGAGTGAGGCTGGACTCAGGGATTGTCACTGGGTGCGACACTCCCTCAGGGTTTGGTGACGCTGGGAGCGACGTTCCAACCCAATCCCACCCCTGCAAGTAACAACGATGCACTATATACACACTCATTGTACAGTCGGGTGAATCCAATGCTGGATGAGGCCTCGTGGCGTCGCCCACGGGGGCTGTTTGACCATACTTCACCACTGTGGGTTCAAGTACTGTAACAACTGCCGATGATAATTAAATATATATCCCCTCAAAATGGAACACTGTAGTAAACAGGTAAAGTATGTTAATACAGTACTGTGCTATGTAGTGGCTGTGCAGTAGGTCCCGTAGCGCCGAGCTCACAAGTTCCAATCTCGCTTCGAGGTTGCCTCGGCACATCATCCTCATCATCTGTGATTGTCTGAGGGATCGCAGACCCCGGCCATAGAAACGTCGCGTTTCCACCGATATACACGCACGCAAACTCTATCTTGCTGTGCACGAATCGCCTTAAACCAATCATCATCATAAGCCGCCGTGGTCGATAAAAGAGATACTAGAGAGGTGAGTTGTTGATTCCCCCCCGCGCGGCCCAACTCACCCGTCCATGGCCCCGGCCGGTGGTCTTCTTCTTTGCGATTCTTCAAAGCACGATGGGCAGCTTCTGGACATCGTTGTCTTTCAGCTTGGCTTCGAAGTGTTTGGTAGAATTCGCAGGCAACACCAAGTATTACCTGACAGGGGTCGCGACGTGAACGCTTCTACCTTGACCCCCTGAGTGTGGCGGAGGGAAGGGGGGACGTGGGGGGGAGGGAGGGAGGGGGGAGGCGGGGGCAAGGCGGAGGGGCGGGGTGAGCTCACCTTGACAATCACCCTGAAATGACGTCATGTTCACAGCGCTGCTCATCGCGGCACGGTGGCGTAGCGGTGAGCAGCGCTGCCGTCTGACAGCAAGAATCACGGGTTCGTATCCCGGCTCGGGTGACGCCTTTCTGCGTGGAGTTTGCATGTTCTCCACGTGAAATCGCTTAATCCTATACAGGGTTGCGGTGACACAGGGCGAAAAACAGGGCTGTACCCAGGATGGGACCCCAGTCCATCACAAGGCACCGGGGGAAATTTAGTCCGCAGGCCAATTGACCTATGTCTTTGGACTGTGGGAGGAAACCGGAGTGCCCGGCGAAAACCCACGCAGGCACAGGGATAACATGCAAACTCCACACAGAAAGGCGCCCGAGCTGGGATTCGAACCAGGGTCCTTCTTGCTGTGAGGCGGGCAGCGCTACTCACCGCGCCACCGTGCTAATGTTGAAACTGATGTATGTATACTGCTTGTGTTGTGCACGTTTATGCCTTGAATACGTAGTATTATACAGCGCATTGAGAATGTTTTGATAAGGCGTTTTAAAAAAAATTAACAAATCATTGTTATTAATGTTATTTTTGCGAAGGCCAACCAGGTTGAACACAATAAAATAGAACGAAGCATCGTTAAAAGTTTGCTTTGCGCGAGGTTTGTCCGGGAATAGGTCAGAACCTGATTTAATGTCCCGTGCCTTTGTTTATCGCGGTGTCGTCGTGTGAAGCCAAGCGGCCCATGGATGCATCACCCGCTCGCTCGTCTTGCACGCGGGAGATTACGGTGATTTAACGAGCCCTGCTTAAAATACCTCTCCATTGTAATGATGCACGTTGTCACGGCTCGATGTGTGATGAGAGTTGCTCTCCATAGCTGTTCTTGCGGCATGGCCGTGTCATCTGAGCGTTCCTGCTCTCTCCTTCGCGACGTTTCGCCTCCCACGTTGGAGGCATCTTCAGGCTTCTGAATGGTTTAGCTGGATCGTGTTGTCAACTCAAGTCGTCCACATTGTAAGTAGGATTTGCGATAATTAACATCACAGCAGCGCAAGCGAAACAATGGAGCCGCCAGCGCTTTGAAATATACGACTGTTTTCAACATCACACAAACACACTTGTGCAAATATCGACCGCCATCATCGTTATGATTGTCAGAAAGCGCTTCATCCTGCACATGGTTGCGGTGAGCCGGAGCCTATCCCGGCAGACACAGGGTGCAAGGCAGGGATATAGCCAGGATGTGACGCCAGTCCATCACATCGAGTCTACCAGGCACCGCCTACTGGGCGGAGACCTAGAAGCTGACCCAAGACACGCTGGAGGGATTATATCCTTCAGCTGGCCTGGGAACGCCTGGGAATCCCTCAGGAAGAGCTGGAATCTGTTGCTGAACAAAGGGATGTCTAGTCCACCCTCCTTAAAGAGCTGTCGCCGCGACCCTCAGCAGGACAAGCGGTTTAGAAAATAGGATGGATGACCAATCAATTGTGAGTGTTGAATTGTCTTGGGTTGCCGCATCGTTAGGAGCGCAAGTGGAGAGCTGGAACACCCGACACGGACGGATATTCCGAAAGAGCAGCTATGGACACCGACTCCGCATTGTGTGCCGGCCGCGCGCTGTAATCTTAGCTTCCGGTACGGACCATTCACTCAGAAACTCGTCACACATCACGCCGAGGGCGGACGCTGAAATGACGCTCTTTCTCGAAATACCCGCTCTGGTTACGAACAATCCACTGTGCTCAAACACAACTGTTAACCTGCACACCGAAGCAATTGATCGAGTTTTCAGACGCAAAATCTACGCGCAGCAGGGCGAACCCCCAGTGTGCTCGTTAGACGCGAAACGCGTGTACATCACTGGCATTGTGCTGGGCTCGGGTCTAAACAGATTGATGATAATATCGGTTCCAGCTCTGGAGATTAACGCCAACTCCATATAATCCCTAACTCGCGGAAAACAAATAGGCCCGATTTTATGGTTCCAGTTTAGAGTGGGTGTCGTGATTTAGTTTTTCATTCATTCTGCTGTAATCTACTAAGAAAAGACAAAGAATCTGTCGACAGTGAGAAACATATTACAGGCACTATTCCATTGCTGGGGCGGCACGGTGACACGGTGAGTAGCGCTGCCGCCTCACAGCAAGAAGGTCCGAGGTTTGTATCTCGGCTCGGGTGCCTTTCTGTGCGCAGTTTGCCTGTTCTCCCCTTGTCCGCGTGTGTTTTTCACCGGGTACTCCGGTTTGCTCCCACAGTCTAAAGACATGCTGCTACATGGGTTAATTGGTCTGCTGACTAAATTGCCCCCGGTGCCCTGTGATGGACTAGCGTCCCATCCTGGGTATAGCCCTGTGTCTGCCGGGATAGACTCCGACTCACCGGAACCATGTGCAGAATTAAGCGGTTTCTGACAATGAGATAATATAACGCGTTTTATATTCTGGATTATAACGCGTGTAATATTCTGTATTTTAACGTTTTGAAAGCGGCGGCCGCGGAGCTACAACCCCGGCAGCGTTCACGACCAGGGGCGATCTTAGTACTTGTGGGGCCCCAGGCAAAATTCAATGATGCCCCCCTCCCCCTCCACATTGATTAAAAAGCACTGAATCCTCCCAATGACTATCGCCATAATGGACTTGCAATTATAATCCTCGATTTAACAGATTGATTCATTGCAAGTAATGTAATGAGTTGATCAATCAATAGGATGTGAACATCGCTCTATGCCCCCCCCCCCCCTCAATCACCCGGATTGCCCCATAGTTAATGCCGCTAGTGTTTACGAAGCTGCATTAATGTGAAAACACCGCCTTGTTTACTCTCCGTAGTTCAATTCCCCGCCCAACACGAGAGACCGAGAGGGGTGATTGTGAGGGCGCAATGTTGCTTAGCTGGCGGCAGATAGCAACAGAGTCAAAGATGCCCCGTATAGCCTTAGCGGACCGTAGGGCCAAGTGCAATTAGCGAGTAGCTCCGAGAAAGGCCACCATGGCACACGAGGGGGTGAGTGGCCAGCATCACACCCGGCCACCTTTGCCTCCCTGGTGGCGATGTTTACACACCGCACTAGGTATTAATTTGAGGCTGGGTCGACTTAGGGGAGACCCAGCACCGTCCATCAATCCATCCATTGTCAGAAACCGCTTAATCCTGTACAGGGTCGCGGGGAGCCGGAGCCTATCCAGGCAGACACAGGGCGCAAGACAGGGCTATACCCAGGATGGGACGTCAATCAAATACAAGCCCCTGGGGGCAATTTAAGCCACAGGCCAATTGACCTATGTAGCAGCATGTCTTTGGACTGTGGGAGGAAACCGGAGTGATCGGCGAAAACCCACGCGGACACGGGGGAGAGAACATGCCAACTCCACACAGAAAGGCACCCGAGCCGGGATTCGAACCCGCACAGGTTAAGGAAAAAATCCTCACTGATATTGGCCGTGTCCTGGAATCGAACTCGGCTTGGTAGCACAGCACGCTCACCGAAACACCACCGCTCCACACCACAGCATCGGGCAGATGCAAAGCCGCACTTACGCCTCCTCCTCACTCTCTCACCCTCTCTCCTCTCTGTTGTGTGAAAGCGGCGCCGCTAATGTATTGCCTGGGGAGAGAGAGAGAGAGGAAGCTGGTAACACGATCCGCTATCTCCTCCGCTGGAACTGGAGGGAGCCCCCCACCCAGCGCAGCCCCCACTAAATCCATCCGCGAGGGTAATGGGGAACTGTATCCGCGGCCGTGTTGTATTAGGCGACGGTAATGTTTCTCTAATGCTAATCCAGGGCCCGGCCGCTACAGCCTTGCATTGCCTCGAGTCTGCCGGAGCATACGCGCGTTACCAGGGGCCCTCTTGGTGATTTCGCGGCCCCAGGACAAAATGTAATGATGCCCTCCCTCCCTCCCTCCCCTCCACACGTTGACTGAAAAGCACTGAATCGTACCATTCATTCAGTCATTGTCAGAAACCGCTTAATCCTGTACAAGGTTGCGGTGAGCCGGAGCCTATCCCGGCAGGCACAGGGCGCAAGGCAGGGCTATACCCATGATGGGATGCCGGTCTATCACAGGGCACCGGGGGCAATTTTGTCCGCAGGCCAATTAACTTATGCAGCAGCATGCCTTCGGACTGTGGGAGGAAACCGGAGCGCCCGGCGAAAATCCACGGGGACAGGGGGAGAGAACATGCAAACCCCCCACAGAAAGGCCCCCGAGCCGGAATTCGAACCCGGGCCCTTGTTTTAATTGCCTCTAATACTTTAAACATTTCACTCACAGCACTGGTTCCGATATCACAACTCCGATGAAGCGCGAGGAGCCCACCGTGGAGACCTGGGGTCGCCAAGCAGTAGATCGCGATCGACAACTCGATCACACATTCGTGAACAGTCCATCTTAAGATTTTGAAAAAAATATGTAGAGACAGAGAGAGACGAGAGTGGGAGTGGGGAAAGCGGAGATTCTGGACGGTGGTTGTATTTAAAACTGTGGCGGATGTGGGTCACAAATCCAAGCTGCTGGAAATAGTGTGCAGCGCTCCACAGATAGTGTGCGGCAATCACACGGCGTGCACAAACACAGGTAGTATGTCGCAAGCACAGATGTCACACTAAGAATGGATGGAGTGTTATGCGTCGTAACGAATATTATTTTGGGTTGTGAGACCTCTGTTTTTGAGAATCAAATGGGGGGTCACAAGACTTATGGACCACCCTGTAGGTGCGCCAATGTCCCACTCGTCGCTGTGAGACGCGCGATTGTGAGCAACGTGACGCGAGCGGGACGAGCAGCTGCTCGGCTCCGGCGACAGCGTCGCGCGGGAGCCGCTGGCGCCGCCTTCATTATTCATGTGTTTATGTGTCTGACTGCGTGCGATAATAATAATACTGATATAGCACCTATCATGCAAACAGCTCAAGGTGCTTTACAGTTGTGTAATGCCCTCGAATTGACCAGTAGTTCGGGGGGGCGACTTTGAGTG
>JAZEWU010000042.1:5369569-5390128 GCA_036362915.1 Geotria australis | reverse complement strand
CCCCTGGCTATCCCGAAAGAGCAGCTACGGAGATCAATTCTCATACATCGAGCCGTGAAAAACGACATCAGTACATTAGTGACAGTTTATTAAATAAATTATCTTTCAACCACGGCCTCTGTTTACCCAGCAGCAGCGTAATGGGGTTTATAATATTAATACAATTTATAACAATGCGTGACACGGCATTCGCTCAATGTCAAACGTATTCGTTCGGAGAGAGAAGGACTCCGAGGCACAGAGAGGAAACCACGGTGGATATGGCAGGTCGCGTGTGGTGGGGACAAGCGTGGGCACCTCGCACCTCATCCGAGATGTTTGACCACCGTGGAAGAGTAGGCCAAATACCCTGTTTGAGCAGTGGCAGGGGGTGAGCCATTGGCGGGTCTGTGTCTCTATCGTGACCTCACTGACGGTGGCAAGCGTGGTGAGTGAGCTCACCGGCTCACTGCCACTGCGGCTCTGAGATGGAGGTGGAGATTCCACGTTCCCATGTTGGGCGTGGTGCTGGTCACCCACCTCTTCCTGTGCCGTGTTGACATTCATAGGTGCTACTCGCTAACAGTCTGTTAAGGCTATCCGGGTGACCTTTGTCTCTTTGTCTTTGGGGTTTGACTGGACCAATGGGAAGCCGTCAAACCCTTATTGAATTACGACCCCAGTGACCCTGATTGCTAAGTACAAATCACATCTCAAGGGATTCTATGACAATTTGCACAACAGCCAGGCTTGTGTGTCTTGTTTCATCTTCACTCCCCACTTATTGATTATGCCTCTGGAACGTTAACACGATTCCAGCTTTCCATTTCTACATTTGCACGAGTACGGACAAGCCTCTTGAGTACTCCTTCACCTTTATCCGGGCGTCAGAAGAACGTATTACACGCTGGAAACAAAATCTTCCGCAGGGCGGGTACTCTGCTAGTCCTTTAACCTGTAGATGTGCATTATTTCAGCAGAAAAGTACCCAGTGAGCTTGCAAGCTCTTTACAGAATTCCTGCGAAACAACAAACACGCTAATTTATACAATAAATATTAAACATATAAACATAACAACGTAACCAAACCTAAACAAAATAACCATTTACACACAGCGTTGCACGTAAGCGACAACAGATGTGACCAACTCATGGAGCTCGAGATACAACCAGGGCTTCTCAACATTTGGCGCCTCGAGGCCCACTCGGGTCTGGTCTCCACGGACCCGCCAGGCGGCGCTCGCGGCCCGCTGATGGGTCGCGACCCTTCCGGCTCGACAATGGCGTCGCGAGATAACCAGCGACGTCAGAGCGGCGACTTTCACGCTGGGCGTCGCGACGATAAGGTCGCGTCTGCACCCGGCGGAGGCGCGGCGGGGACGGGTGGCCAGCGCCGATAAGCGGCGCGCTGCTCGCCACGCCGCGGGCACACGCTCATTAGAGGACGCAGCTATTCTGCTGTCAGGGGAGAGTGGAGAGCGTGGAGAGATGGGGAGTGAGGAGTGATGGAGAGTGGGACACGATGCGAAATCTATGCGACATTTTCTTACTGTTAGACGGACACACTGCCCTATGGGTCCACACGTCCGAGACACCCTGTATATAGGATGCAGTGTCTGGCGGGTTGGCGCCGGCTGACCGCGAGGCCACGGTTTCCTCGCGCTTCTGAGACTTTCTCTCTTCGTACAAACACCTTCGACATTGCGCGAATACTGCGCTCGTTATAAATTATACGTTTATTTTTTTTATTCTGCCGCATTGGTTCGAAGCCAGCAAACTGTGTGCAACGCGAAGGGTAAAGATTCCTGATTGATGTGTGGAGTCGGTTATCTCGACAGAGGCGCGATACATGAAGGTGAGAGTCTGTGAGGGAGACACAGATATATGTGGAGACGGTTGCACCCTGGCGCAGCGGCGAGTAGTGCTGCCGCCTCACAGCAAGAAGGGCCCGGGTTCGATTCCCGGCTCGAGTCCGGGCGCTTCTTGCTGTGAGGCGGCAGCGCTACTCACCGCGCCACCGTGCCGCCCCAAGTGTAAATGTAATTCATGTATTTGTAGAAACGGTTTTGTTGTTGATGTGTCGGGGACAATGCGGGAATGCGAGTGTGGCTCCAGGAATGACGGGCTGGCCACCCACCCCTGACGTGGGCCCGCCGTCTTCAGTGGATGTAAGCCGCGGTGCTTAACAGCGATTTGGGATTGTAGTGGGATTAGCAGCGGCCCGCCTTGCCGCGGTAATTCTGCGCTCTGCGGGGCAAGATCAGATAACATCTGGTGCGGAATGATCCGCTCGTTGAAAATAAATCGCGAATATAAATCACATTTTTATTTACTTTATTTTTTAAACACTGTTACGATGGTAGGGCGGCACGGTGGCGTAGCGGTGAGTGCGCTGCCGCCCCACAGCAAGAAGCGCCCGGGTACGAATCCAGCCTCGGGTGCCTTTCTGTGTGGAGTTTGTGTTTTCTCTCCCCCTGTTCTGTTTGGGTTTTCTCTCACGCATTAATGAATTGGCCGATAATATTATAATATATAGGGCGGCACGGTGGCGTAGTGGGTAGCGCTTCCGCCTCACAGCAAGAAGGTCCCGGGTTCGAATCTCGGCTCGGGGTGCCTTTCTGTGTGGAGTTTGCATGTTCTCCCCGTGTCCGCGTGGGTTTTCGCCGGGCACTCCGGTTTCCTCCCACCGTCCAAAGACATGCTGCCAGGTTAATTGGCGTACTGACTAAATTTCCCCAGGCGCCCTGCGATGGACTGGCGTCCCATCCTTGGTGTTCCCCTGCCTTGCGCCCTGTGTCTGCCGGGATAGGCTCCGGCTCACCGCGACCCTGTATAGGATTAAGCGGTTTCTGAAAATGAATGAATGAATGAATTATAATATATAAAGACGCAGTGTCTGGTGGGTTGGCGCCCGCTGACCGTGTGTCTGCCTTCCCCCCGCCCCCTCCACCCCTTTCCAACGTCCTGCAGCGCTTTGGGGCCTCTAGGTGAAAGGCGCTGCTATATAAATGTAATTACTTATTAATTAGAACTATTAAATATGTTCCGTCTCTAGGGATTTTCTAAGTAAAATATTTTAGCCAAAGACGTCACGTGTGCAAAGTGATATGACACAACCTGATCGCTCTCACACACACACCGCCTCTATCTCATACACAAAGACACAGATCCCCGTGTAGCCTTCACAGACCGTAGGGTCAAGTGCCGTTAGCGAGCACCTATGAAGGTCGACACGGCACACGAGGGGGTGGGTGACTAGCACCACGCCCGGCCGTCTTTGTCTCCCTAGTGGCACTCTTTACACACCGCACTAGGTACTGATTTGAGGCTGAGTCGATCTAGGGGAGGCCCAAGACCGGTTCAGAAAATCGTCACTCGGGTCGCCAGGTTTGTAGCTCAGCGCGCTAACCACTGAGCCACCGCACACCGCCTCTCTATCACACACACCGGGGGTCAAGGTAGAAGCGTTCACGTCGCGATCCCTGTCAGGTAGTACTTGGTATTGCCTGCGAATTCTACCCAACACTTCGGAGCCGAGCTGAAAGACAACGATGTCCAGAAGCTGACCATCGTGCTTCGAAGAATCGCTAAGCAGAAGATCACACACACCGCCTCTCTCACACGCGCACACCTCCTGCGTATCTATTCCTTGGCTATTCATCAGAATTAGTTGCAGCGCGCCTCACTCCGCAGATAAGCCACTGAATTATGGTTGCTCTTCAGAGCTGTTGTTTCGAGATAGCCGTGTCGAGCGATCTCCATCTCTCCCTCGCGACGTTTCGGCTCCCAACGTTGGAGGCATCATCAGGCGTTACGGGGGATGCTTGCGAGTCAGTCCGTGGGACCCGGGTCCGTCCCGTGACCTGTCAGCGAGCTTTCGACACTTCTCACGTCACAGCTGAGTGGCCGTGAACACGTCCCCGCCACTGAGCGCTTCTCGCGCCCAACAATCCATTAGGGCTTCAAGGGGGGATCTATGTCGTTGTGCGCGTCACTGTGTGTGTGTTTGTGTGTCGCCTTGGACGGTCGTGAGGAGTGGGGAGCCCCCCCCCCCCCCCACCGCCTCTCGTGTTTTCAGTCGACCCCATGGTAACGCGCGACGCGGGGGTGCCGTGAGTAAGGGGACCCCGCACGTATCCCGCGCCTTCACTCCGTCTCAACATCAGATGCCTCATCACGACCACGCCGGATAGATGCCTCCAGCGTGGCAGGCGAAACGTCGCGAAGGAGCGACAGCAGGCTCACTCGACACGGCTATCCGGAAAAGAGCAGCTCTTCAGAGCAATACTCATACACCGAGCCGTGACAAACCTACATCGATATATAGGAGGAACACTCGACACGGCTATCCCGAAAGAGCAGCTCTTCAGAGCAATACTCATACACCGAACCGTGACAAACCTACATCGATATATAGGAGGAACACTCGACACGGCTATCCCGAAAGAGCAGCTCTTCAGAGCAATACTCATACATCGAGCCGTGACAAACCTACAGAGGATGGACGCTCAGTGACACGGCTATCCCCAAAGAGAAGCTCTTGAGAGCGACGCTGTGACAGTCACACGCGGCAGACATGAACGCGGCACCACCACCTCCAGTATTGTGCTGCGTATTTATTCTATACGAGTATTACACATGGTCCATGTATCTGTAAACAGTCAAGAGAATATGATACGAGAGTAGTATATGTTCTGTGTGCATACGAAATGTCACATGTGAATAATCATATTAATAAGTATATCAAATGTAATATATTGCCAGGTGACACAGACGAGAGTTGGGATGAGACAGTAATGCTACAGACCACTGCTAGGCTCCTCTCGCGACGCGACGACCGGAGCGGATAGGATGCGACCACTATCGCTCATTAGCTAGGGGGCAACCTAGGGGGCAACCTAGGGGGCAACCAGGCGATTACAGCCCCCCCACGCACTGGCTGGGCGGCCCGATGTCCGGCCGCTTGGCTCAACAACCATCGGCACACAGACAATTCCACGATAGTGATGCTTGCTCTTCAGAGCTGTTCTTTCGGGATGGCCGTGTCACTGAGCGCTCTCCCTCTCTCCCCGCGACATTTCGCCTCCGACGTTGGAAGCATTATCAGGCGTTCGTGGGAGGCGAAACGTCGCGAGGGAGAGACGCAGATCGCTCAGTGACACGGCTAAAGACTCTATGTATAGACTGTAGAGACAAGGAGAGCACTCCGTGACACGGCTATCCAGAAAGAACAGCCGTCATGAATCGAGCCGTAAAACCTACAATTCTACAATAGTTACACAATTGCTTAGTCACGTATACAAGAATGCTTGTTGACCGCTTGGTGCTCTGTTAACATACATGTATTAAGATTCAAATTGAAGTCCATTATTGCAACATTCATTGGGAGGATTCAGTGTGTGGAAGGGGCATCGTTGAGTTTTGTCCGGGGCCCCAGTATCACTAAGACCACCCCTGGATGCGAGCAGACACCCTCCCTCTCTGCTGAGTCCCCGCCACAGGAATGTGGAATGTGCGCGGCTCCAGCAAAGTGGAAGGAAATCCCTCCGGACAGACGGAAGGAGCGTGCACGACAGCCAGAGGTGAAAGTAAGCCGGTACGGTCCGGTTCGGCGTAACGGTAAGGATGCGGCCGAAGCATTCGGTGCAGCGCATACGACACAGGTGGGAAGGCGGGCTGCGATACGAGCATACCGATACAGTACACGCTTGAGCTACAGTCACCTCTGACTGCAGCTGCACACGAGCTGCTGCTGCTGCTTCTGCACCCGTGAGAGAGGGAGCGGGGTTGCGGGGGGTTGCGGGGGGTTGCCACCTGTCCTAGTTTTGCCGCAATGTTCCCTGTAGAGGCTACTGTCCGGGAAAGTTTGCAATACTTCCCGCGTCATTAAATGTCCCGGTTTTTTTTCTCTCCTCTCGGATCTCTGAGACAATTTTTTATAATCCCTCTCCACACTGCGGTTTTACACGTGAAATGCCGGTCACAGATATGTGGACCATCCTGGAGATAATAATCACTGCTGCAAGTGTGCCGAAGGCATCCCGTAAAGAGCTTGCAAGCTCACTGGGTAGTTCTCTGCTG
The DNA here is from genome assembly GCA_036362915.1 of Geotria australis. Taxonomy (NCBI): domain Eukaryota; kingdom Metazoa; phylum Chordata; class Hyperoartia; order Petromyzontiformes; family Geotriidae; genus Geotria; species Geotria australis. Next base: position 5,384,068 of record JAZEWU010000042.1, on the reverse strand, counting down.
TAATAATAAGCATCTATCTATCTAAGTGTAACAGTCGACAGTGTCGCACTGAGTTAATCATTGTACTGTTACCGAACGACTTGGTTTTTTTTACGAGACAGCTCTGGTGTCTCGGTATCGTGTCAGAGGTGGCAACCCTCGTAGCGCATCGTCCCGGTCACCCCGCCTAACGCCTCGCTTCGCTTCGTGATCTATGTCCTATGGTTTATCGTGGTTGCTTGACTCTCAGTTTATCTGTCCTGATGTTACTGACATGCCGTTCTCTCCGCAGCCTTGTGCAGCGCTTTGTGACATTCGGGTGAAAGGCGCTCTATAAATGCTATTATTATTATTATTAACCCGGCGTTCCCTCGTCTCCGGGGAGGCGATTGTGCTTGTCTAGCGCGTCACGTCCGCGTCTAACGCGCCGCGGTGTTGTCTAACCCAGTGGTTCCCAAAGTGAGGATTCTCAACCGTTTGCATTTCGAGACCCACTTGGCCCAGCTGGGTCTGGTCTCCACAGACCACTAGGTGGCGCCGGCTCTACGCGTGGCCGCCTTCCCCCTCCCCCTGTCTCTCTGTGGTTTCTTCGCTGCACCTCTGAGTCGTTCCGTGTTCGAACAAACACCTTTGACACTGAACGAACATTGTGCAGCCACGCGGCACAGCTATACAGTGTAATATTATCATCATTATTATTTTTCACCAGAAAGTGAATGAGTATGATTGGTCAGTGTAGTCCAACGACATTGATTATAACACATCACACCGCACATTGTCAGATCGCTGGGTTTTGGCACAATACACCCAACCTCCACACATCCTCTCACAGCGACATTATCATCATCATCACCCATAGCAACATCGCCAGCATCACTGCCACCATCACCATCACCCCCAAGACCATCACCCCCATCACCAAAACGACCCCCACCATCACCCCATCACCATTACCACCACCTCCACCATGACCGCTCCACTGCCCGTCTCGGGTACCCGCCGTCCTCCCGCATCCTTCACGGGAGTCCCACTCATCCATACCCGCAAGCTGGTTACCCTCCCCTCCTGCACCCGCACACGTGTCCCGTGGTTACCTGTGTTGCTAATGAACATAAAATCTCTCCGCGTGTTTCCCCGGGGAAGCCTCACTGAGTCTCGAGACTCGATGCAGGGAGGGTGCTGCCAGGCTTCCACAGTAGGGAACGATATTGCTTCGTGTGTGCTCCCAACTGAGTCACTAACAGCTTCTATTGTAATCAGCGTTGGGACCGTTGACCAACAGCAGTGCCATTATATTTCTCTCGGCAATCGGAGGAAACCGGAAAACGCGGAACGAACCCGTGCAGAAAAGGGGGAGAACACAGAGACTCCACACAGAAAGGTGCCCCCCCCTCCCCCCTTCCCCGAGTCAGGAATCTAACCCAGGAATCTAACCCAGGCGCTTTCTTGTTCTCCAACGTGGGAGGATCTTTGTCGTTCCTCCCACGTTAGATATGATTGAAATATAATGATTTCTTGTGCTCCAACGTTCCTTATATGATTTCTTGTGCTCCAAGATATATTTTTACACGATATATGATATGAGAATTGCTCTTCATAGCTGTTCTTTCGGGATAGCCGTGTCGAGCGTTCACCCTCTCTGTTCTTCGCGACGTTTCGCCTCCCAAGTTGGCGACATCTTCAGGAACGCCCGAAGATGCCAGCAACGTCTGAAGATGCCTCCAACGTGGGAGGTGAAACGTCGCGAAGGACGGAGAGGGCGGACGCTCGACACGGCCATCCCGAAGGAACAGCTATGAAGAGCAATTCTCATACATGGAGCCGTGTCAAACCTTTGACATGCCGTTCTCTTTGCGGCCCTTGTGCAGCGCTTTGTGACCATCGGGTGAAAGGCGCAATACAAAATGCTATTATTATTATTATTACATCAGTACAGAGCAACATTTGCTGTGTCCACTCACTGTGGAGGTCACAGACACGGGCCAGGGTCAGGAGACAGGCCGGGGGTCCTAGAGTCGGGCAGCGCCACACACACGGGTCGTGGCGGCTGCACACGGCACAGCTGCCCGAGAGAGCCCGGCGTCTGTGTGGATGCCAGGCGCGGGTTCCTGATCGCGCGCATTACCTCTAAATTGCCCTCTGATTGGAGGCAGCAGATGGCTGCATCACGGTTCTAATCCCCGCCAGACGAGGACCCGCCGCCACGGAGACCAGGTCACGCGACAGACGCGGGCGCCGCAGCCGCCGCCGCCGCCGGCACAATTCCCGCTCGTGGAGAACGGTCAACATTTTCCGAGCGACTGGCGCCTAATTGAGAATCGCGTGTTGTTGGAAACCCGCAACTCGCGTCAATCCGTGCACCCGTTTCCAAGCGTGCCCGGCGCTCGGATATCGAACGTGTTACGTACCGCGCGCAATCCGCTACTTGGAACGTTTACTGTCAATTCCGCACGCGGCGATGTTTAATAAGTATAATAATGATTAATTACATCTGTATAGTTTAGCTTCATCCGTCGGCTTTACGATCGGATTTTCCTCTTTGCTCATTTAGCCATTTACTTCGAGCGACGTTCAATACAACAAACATTATTATTATAATAATAATAATTTAACTGCCGCTTTGAGAATGAACGCACGTGGGCGATCTCGGCACTGAACCCCGCGTCGCGGTCGCCGCTCGGCGCGCTCGCATCGCGGCCTACGGGAGACCTTCGTCTCAGGAGGCCTCAGGCGGCCCCCGGTCGCGAACCAACGTCACCGACCGGCCGAGACCAACACGTCTACCCGAGCTGCGCGTCACGGGTCTAGCGGTGGCACCACGTTGGCGATCCGCGGGTTCGCGTCCAGCTCGTAGCGGTAGTTGTACTCCTCGATCTGGTCGCGGCACGCGTCCCGGATGTGCGTCAGCCACTTCTTGATGCCCCTGCGGTTCAGGTAGAGCACGAAGAGGAAGATGACGCCGATGAGCGCCACCACGATGCCCAGCAGCACGTAGGAGGCCACGGCCTCCCCGTCGCACGGCCGCAGAGTCTGCTTGTACAGCTGGGCCGTGGTGTTGACGAGCGCCCCGGGGGTCGCGCCGCCGCCCGGCTTCCCCGCCGCCCCGGGCGCGGCGTCCACCATGACGGTGCACAGGATGTCGCCGGCGTCCTTGACGCGCTCGCGGCCCCGCTCCTTCAGCCACTGCGCCGTCTCGGCCAGGCGGCAGTCGCACACGAACGCGTTGCCGGCCAGCCACACCTCGCGCAGGCGCGGCAGGGCGCTCATCTCCTCCAGCGTGGCGTTGCCGAGACGCTCCAGCGCGTTCCAGCGCAGGTCCAGTGTCTCGAGCGCCGGGAGCGCGGCCAGCGTCCCGGGCGGCAGCTCGCGGACGCCGTTGCCGGCCAGCCGCAGCACGGCGAGGCCCGAGAGGCGCGCTCCGGCCACCGCGGCTACGAGCGCCGCGGCCGCGTGCGGGTCGGGCCGCGCCGCGCGGCTCAGGTCCAGCACGCGCAGCCGCCGCAGGTCGGACAACGCCTCCGCCGACGCGTTCCGCAGCGCGTTGTCGCTCAGGTCGAGCGTGTCGAGCGAGGCCGGCGCCACCCGCAGCGAGGTGCGGCCCAGCGTCTCCAGGCCGCTGCGGCTGAGGTTGAGGAGGCGCAGGTTGGGCAGCCGGGTTCCGTTCCAGTCCGGGGCGCGCGCGGAGCCGCCGCTCACCGTCAGCTCGCTCACGTTGTCCCAGGTGCCGCGCGGGGGCTCCGAGCAGCGCGCCGAGAGCCGCGCGCCCGCCGCCGCCTCGCAGGCGCAGGCGGGCGGGCAGCCCGGCACCGCCGCGCGGCTCCCCATCGGCAGCAGCAGCAGCAGCAGCAGCGGAGAGAGGGCGCGCAGCACGAGAGGGGAGAGGGAAGCGGCGGTTGCCATGGCGCGCCAAGGGCCGCGTTGACGCTGCCGGTCGCCGCCACCCGCCGCCGCTCGCCGCCGGCGCCGGGCGCCGCCTCGCTCCCGACTCGGCCGCTCGAGCACCGCCTGCAGCGGCCGGTTTCAAAGTCCATAATAGTGAGCGGCTATCTGTGTGGCGCGCGGAGTGCGGTCACGGGACGGGTATTTATAGCGCCGGGTCCGTGGGCGCCGATCACGCGCGCGGCTCGAGCGAGCGGCGGCGGCGGCGGCGCTCGGGGCGGCTGTCAAGCCACTCGAGGTGAGGCTGAGCAGCGGTCGCTGCCCGCGGTGCTGAAGGGGTCGCTGTCCGTGGTGCTGAAGTGAGCGTTGGGCGCCTCTCTGCACTCGCTATCACCGCGCTCACCCCGGGCAGGCTGAGGGCGCAAGCGGGGCGGCAGCAAAGCCGAGTCCGTGGCTCAATCGACCACGGCGGTGGAGGCGGTGGAGGCGGTGGGAAGAAGCGCTCGCTGGGACTCGCAGAGACGCGAGAACGGACGCATCTGTAGCGGCGCGCTGAGCAGGGGAATCACCCAGTATGAGGCGCGGTCCAGCGCGCTTGCTTATGAAGGCTCGTCGGAAAGGAATGTTCCACTGTGCGCATGGTGGAGGGGGGCAGGAGGAGCGTCGCGCTGGTTGTCGCGATTGATTTGTATTTAGACGCAGCCGCGGGCAGCAGTGACGACTCACTGGCGCCGCGCGTGTCTCCTCTCGAACACAAACCTCGTCCCTGAATTATAAATCGAGCCACAGTTGTGGCGGCGCTCGTCTAATAGCCTCAGAACTGGCCGCGTGGCGGTAATGGCACATTCCCATTGTAAGGGCGAGTCTAACCCACAGAAAAACCGCTGTGAATTTCCCACCGCGCGGAACCTATTGTGTCACCCCTTTAGGAGTCACGACGAATGGCCGAGTCGGGCCACCCCCCACGCCGCGGGATCCGCGTTCCAACCGCAACACCTGGCTTCGGGCGAGACCAAAGGTTCTGTTGATGCTGAGAGAGCTCCAACTGGAGACGAGAACATCCGAGCGGCTCCCCGGGGGAGACAGCGGGGGCAGCGACCGCCCCAAGAAAACACAGGCGACACGACCTTCACCCCCACAGCCCGAGACAACGACTACCCGTGTGGCGTTTGCACGGTCAAGGCAAGCGCTGTTAGCGAGGAGCACCTATACACCTATGACAAAGACCACCCATGTTGGAGTCGCTGTAAGCGAGCACATTTGTGTATACGTAAAGACACAGACAAGTATCCCCCGTATAGCCTTGACAGACTGTAGGGTCAAGTGCTGTCGGCGAGTAACACCTATGAAGGCCGGCACGACACACGAGGGGTTGAGTGGGTCGGCAACACCACGCCCGGACGCCTTTGTCTCCCTAGTGGTGATGTTTACACACCGCACTGGGTACTCATTTGAGTCTGAGTCGACCTAACAGAGGCCCAGAAAATCGTCACTGTTGACAGTAAGCGGGAATCGAACTCGGGCCGCTGGGTTTGTAGCGCAGCGCGCTAACCACTGGGCCACCGCTCCTACCCCTACCCCCTCCCTGTCCGCTACTTCCGAAACAGCAGTCTGCAGTGAAAATAATAGTTTTTATTTGAGTGTTGTTATTGCTGCTATTCGATACATGTATGACTGTTTAATGGCGTTCATAATGCATAGGCTATGATAAGATATGGTCATCACTCTGTACAAAACATCCTCATAGAAACATCCAGATTAAACGCACTTACGGACACACTTTCTCCCCTATTAGTCGGTTACATCGAGGTTTTACTGTCATAAGATGATCAATGATCCAGTTTCCTCCCACAGTCCAAAGACATGCTGCTGCATAGGTTACATGGCCTGCTGACTAAATTGCCCCCGCTGCCCTGTGGTGCACTAGCGTCCCATCCAGGGTATGGCCCTGCCTTGCGCCCTGTGTCTGCCGGGATAGACTCCAGCTCACCACATCCTGTACAGTATTTAGCGGTTTCGGACAACGAATGAATACAATTAATGAGTTGATCAATGAACAGGACGTGAACTTCGCTCGGCCAAACAGCCGGACATCCCCTGCAACTACCCGGGTTGCCCCGCCGGTTTCCTCCCCCCCCCCCCCNNCCCCCCATGGTTAAGTCTGCTGATGGTCACACACTGGGGCTTGGAATCCAACGCAGACACGCAGTGCACGAGAGCGGTGGCGCAGTGGTTAGCGCACTCACCGCATACTCCGAGTGGCGTCTAACCCGGTGACGTTAGCTCCCCGCTTCACCAACACTCGGCGACACAACGTGAAGTATGGTCAAATAATGATGGTTGCTCTTCAGTCATTCAACCCATGACACCTGGGTCTGTCCTGTCAGCGAGCCTTCGACACTCTGCGTGGCTTCAAGGTGCACCTAGCCTGGCACAGGCGGCGTGGTGACGTCACCGCCACTTCGTGGAGAACTGCGGTTGTTGTTTCCGCACCGAGGGTACCGGGTTCGATTTGCACAACACCAAGGCTTGTCTTCAGCTTTACTTCCCACTTATTGACTACTGTTCTTGATGGTTGCTCTTCACGGCTGTTCTCTTCGGGACAGCCGTGTCACTGAGCAATCTCCCTCTCTCCATCGCGACGTTTCGCCTCCCACGCTGGAAGCATCATCAGGCGTTCAAATCGTGGGAGCCGGCGAGCGCGAGAGACGTGTGGCCGGCGCCGTGGCGCGACGCTGCCGCCCCCTGCTGTCGTCTCGGTTTTTATTAGCTGGTTTTTTTCTCCTGTTGTTGTTGACATGTCCTCTCAGCGGCCCTTGTGCAGCGCTTTGTGACCCTCGGGTGAAAGGCGCTCTATAAAATGCTATTATTATTATCTACAGGGTGGTCTAGATGTCTTGTGATACCCCCATTGCACTGACCCGTAACAATTTTTATAATTTGCTCATGAATTGTTTGAAATAACCCTTACATGAGAATTGCTCTCCGTAACTGTGCCTCAGACACCTTTCTGTGTAAAGTTTGCGTGTGCACTCCTCCTGTCCTGTGTGGGTTTCCTCTGTGTTTCCTCTTAACTAAAAAAAAACATATTAATTGGCCGATACCGTCATAATATATAGGACGGAGTGTCTGGCGGGTTGGCGCTGCCTCACCACGTGGCTGCCTTCCCCCTCCCCGCCTCTCTGCGGTTTCCTCTGTGTGCCTCCGAGTGGTTCGATCTTTCAACGAATACCTTGTAATAACAATGTTAACGTGACGCAGGGTGGGCCAAAACTAACCGACACGTTTATATTTAATGTCGAAATAAATGTCAGGTATTTCTGGCCCATCCTGTGTTATAACATTGTAATATTATTATTCATAATATCTCTTTTTATGGGTTAGGTCACGTAAAAATAAGTGTCGTAAACCCACCTCTGCCCGACACAGCCAATTAGTAAGTTTGGCACGTGAACAAAATGTGCCAATTCTTTACTACTTCAGCATCATGGTATGTTGGAGAGCGAACCCACGACATTTGCAATGAAGGTACCACCTTCCGCTGATAGTTGCCAATCGGCTTCATCATCAACAAAGGTTCTAGCCGTGTCGGGTGGAGGCCGATTTACAACACTTATTTTTTACGTGACCTAACCCATATAAAGATATATACTATGGATAACATTGTTCACGAAAGCCTTCGTGCAAAATATTATTGTTGTGGCCATTCAGTGCCGTGACCGAAGCGCGTTCGTCTCGTGGCGGCGACGAAACGTTCGACCGGAACAAACCCCTGGGGCCGTTATGATGCACAAAAATATATTTAATGCACATTAAATACACAAGGATTGCAAAATCTGTTACAGAGTAAAAAAAATAAAACGATAAGAGAAGCAGTAATGTCGCGCGGGACGCTCGCAAATCGATGCAGTAAAACCCGAGCGCCGGACGGGGGGAGGGAGGGGGCCAGGGGGGGAGGAAGGGGTGAGGGGCCCAACAGCGGACCCCCACCCGGAGCAAGCGCCGGATCCTCACCGCACAGTCATGTTCCCGTTGCCAATCACCACCGCACGCACACACAACGACAAAGAACCCCCGTATGGCCTTAGAGACGACACGGCGAGGTGCTGCCAGCGAGCCCCCGTGAGGCCGGCACGGCACACGAGGGGGCACACACATACACACACACGGCCTGAACACGGGCGGCAGTGAAATCATCACGAGTGCCGACGCACCACCGAAAAAATTGTGACATTTGCACCGATGTAGGTTTTCACGACTCGATTCACCTCCCACGTTGGAAGCATAACGCCTGATGATGCTTCCAACATGGGAGGCGAAACGTCGCAAGGGAGAGCGCTCAGTGACACGGCTACCCCGAAAGAAGTAGCTCTGAAGAGCAACCATCCGTGTGACATTTATTCGCAAAGCCAATCGCGCTTGCTAATTTAATCGCTGGCGCTGCCGCGCGGCGCGGGCCTGGAGGTCGCGCGTCTCGCGGAACCGACGCGGCGACAACCCCACTGCGTCCACAAACCCCGGAGAAAACCTCCCCTGCCAACAAAACGCGGCCCGCTGATTTCCTCCGACAGCGGTGACCGCTTTCCTCCAGGTGGCGATTACGACGAAATCCGTCAGCGGCGCAGAACCGGAGCGACAATCGTTCGAGTGTCGGGGCGGGTCTCCGCTCGCCGCCTCTCTGCGCTTTCCTCGCGCCGTCATCATCAACGCAACTTATTGGACGAAGAGTGAATTGGGAGCCAAGTATGCGTGTGTAATCGGTCAGAGGTTAACACGTGTCTTAACCAGAGCGAGGATGTTTTGCGAGGTTGTCTCGGCGGTTAGCTTCCCACCCCGGGCGCCTTTCTGCGTGGCGTTTGCGTGCTCTGCCACCTGGTTCCGCATGCGTTTCCTCTGGGTTCTCTGGTTTATTCTCAGAACTAAACGAAAACTCATTAATTGGACAATAACATCACAGTATGTAGGACGCAGTGTCTGGCAAATGTTGGAGCCGGCGAACCACGTGGCTGCTTTCCCCCTCCCCACCTCTCTGCGGTTTCCTCGCGCCGCCTCCGAGTCGTTCTCTCTTCGAGCGAGTATCGTTGACATGAACTCTATGCCACTCAGCGTTATAAAGAGTAATATTACTATCCCTGCCCCCTTTTCCTCCCCCCTCCCCTACAGTTGGTTGTAACCCCCCCCTTACCCTTTTTGAAAAATCAATAACGCATTAATAAAAAGATCAATTGTAATGTGGGTTTTCACGGCTCAATTCGTGATGGTTGCTCTTCAGAGCAGTTTTTTGGGATAGCGGTGTCGGGCGATCTCCCTCTCCCCCTCGCGACGATTCACAATAGCGGGCGCGGCCGCACGGTGGCACGGCGGCACGAAGGCCCCCGGTTCGATTCGCGGCTCAGGTGCCGCCTTTCCGTGTGGAGCTTGCGTGTTCTCCCCGTCTCCACGTGGGGTTTTTACTGGTTACTATAGTTTCCTCCCACAGTCCAAAGACACGCTGCTGCTGCCTAGGTCAATATTCCTTACTAAATTGCCCCCAATACCGTGCAATGCGCTAGCATCCCTTCCTGGGTACAGCCCTGCCTCACACCCAGTGTCTGCCGAGTCAAGCTTTGGCCTCGCGCGAGCCTGTAGATGATTAAGCGGCGGGTACCGATAACGACGACCACATTGCAATATCCAAATACAGGACCAGAGAGCGCTGGAAAGTGTTGGGGCCGATTCTGGCGGCCTTCCCACCCGTCTGCGGTTACCACGCCTCTCGATCTCTCGCTCTCTCACACTGAGGGAAAACAGACAGTCCCCGGGTTACAAACGGCTTCTGTTCCCGGGTTCCATTTGTAAGGCGATTTGATCGTTAGTCGGAACACAGTGTACGTAACGTTATCTTAGGAGGCTCGTTTGAATGCACGAGAGTTGGTAAGTCGGATGTTCCCAAGTTGGGGACTGTCCGTAAACGAAAACTGTGCACGTTATAAATTCTGCAGTATACATTTTTGCAGTTTGATGGTTGCTCTTCAGAGGTGTTCTTTCGGGAAAGCCGTGTCGAACGCTCTCCCTCTCTCCCTCGCGACGTTTCGCCTACCACGTTGGATGCATCGTCAGGCGTTATGATGATGCTTGACGATGCGACGTGTGGCCTGTCAGCGAGGGGAGACGCCCTAGTGGCAATGTCTCCCTAGTGACAATGTTCACATGCCGCACTAGGTACTCATTTTGAGGCCGAGTCGACCTAGGGGAGGCCCAAAACCGGTTCAGAGAATCGTCGCTAGTGTTGGCCGCGAGCAGGACGCGACCTCGGGTCGCTGGGTTCGTAACGCGAGCAGGACGCGACCTCGGGTCGCTGGGTTCGTAACGCGCGCGAACCACCGGGCCACCGCTGCGCACGGGGAGCGGCTCCGATCCGGCGCTCACAGGTACCGGCGTCCGCGGGGAGAGAGGCCGGTGAAGCGTGTGCAGTGCGTGCAGCTGGTGCAAAAATCGCAGCAACAGCGTGTGCAGCAACAGCAGCAGGTGCAGCTCGCGTACTGAATGCGGTGCAGGATCTGCAGGATGTGTGCCGACGTGCAGCTCGTGTACTGAACGCGGCAGGCTCAGCGACAGCAGCGAACGCAGCGAGTGCAGTGTGCTCGGCGGGCGAAGCTCATGCAGCGAGTGCAGCAGTTGCAGGACGTGTAGCGGGTGCGGATCGTGCAGCGGGCTCAGCGAGTGCAGACGGTGCAGAGTGCAGCGAGTCAACAGTGGGTGCAGCACGTGCAGCAGTGTGCTCTGTGGCTCGGACAGTGCCGGCCACGGCGCTAAATACTGGCAGCTGCACTTTCCCCGGACGGGAAAGGTGTTGTACTGTACTTATATTCTTCGAGGAGTATCTATGCTCCTCCGCCTTCACCAACCCAGCCACACGGGGAAGTATGGTCAAACAACGCGCACTGTGTGGAGAGGGAGGCCCCCATCCAGCAGTGGATTGACAAAAGAGTTGTATGTTTGCTTGATATGAACACGCCACTTACATATACACACACACCGCTTAAAACACACACACACACGTGACTCACGCAAAACACGACACACAGCAATCACGTCACGCACAAAATAATCACACAACACAGATACACCACTCACTCACACGACACACACCAATCACAAAAGACAAAGATCCCCCCGAACAGCCTTAACAGACTGAGGGTCAAGGGCTGTTAGCGAGCAATTATCAAGGCCACCATGGCACACAACGGGGTGGGTGGCCAGCACCACGTCCGGCCACCTTTGTCGCCTTAGTGGCAATGTTTACACACTGCACCAGGTACTCATTTGAGACCGAGTCGACCTAGAGGAGGACCAATTCCTAAAATCGTCACTGGTGTCGGTGGCCGTGAACGGGAATTGAACTCGGGTCGTCGGGTTCATAGCGCAGCGCGCTAATCGCCACACCATCAGTCCCCAACACACACAAACATAAACACACACCAATCGCACACAGAGCACACACACAACACACAGCGATTCCGCACACTAACCGCGGCACCGTACGCTGCCAGTGACGTCACGGCGAGGGCGGGGTCGAGCCGAGCAACGGCGCCGCCCTCCAGAGCACGGGGGGGGGGTGGCGAGGGGACACCGGCAAGGTGGCGCGACGCCGGCGGGTAACAAACCGGCGGAATGCGGGCGTACGGGCCTAGCGGCGGCCCCGCCAGGAGGCCACCGTCGCGGCCGCGCGGGGGACGCCCCCCGGCGACCGCGTCAAACGTCGCCTCCGCCAACCACATGGCGACGACTACGAGCAGCGAGACGGCCGGTCCCGCCGCTCTGTCGAAGAGTCTCTGACGGCGCCTCCGACGCCGGAAGCGAAACGTCGCGAAGGAGAAAGCAGGAACCCTCGGCGACGCGGCTGTCCCGAAAGAACACCGACGGAGAGCGACTCTGAGACGCCGACCGTTTGAGAACCGCTCTCCAGAGCCGCTCGACGTTTGCTCGTATCGACCGCTGAACTGACGCGATCCAAGGAGCTCCGACAGGGCCTGCGGGAGTGGGGAAACGGCGCTCGCATTTACACGCCGCGGTCACGTTCGTACGTTTGCGTCGCACCTTCGTCCGAGCTGGCGGCGGCTGGGACGACGCCGCCTCGGCTCCCGCGCGCCGGCGCTCAGCCGATGGCGGAGCCGCCGGCGGCGTGGGCGGAGGCGTGGGCGGAGGAGGCGGAGGAGGAGGCCGAGTCGTGGCCGTAGGCTCGCCCCAGCAGCAGGCGGTCGCGCAGCAGCCGGAACACGAGGCAGTAGTTGGCGAAGAGCAGCAGCGCGGCGGACAGAGCGTGGTTCCAGCGGTCGGAGCGCGCCAGCCAGTACAGCTGGTACACCACCACGCAGCCCTCCAGCGCCAGCAGGGAGTTGAGCACCCGTAGCGGTTTGTGGAAGAGGAACTGGGCGCGGGGGGGAAACGCGCGCGGCAAACGACGAGCGTGATTCGCGCCGAAACTAAAAGATTCAAATGTGAAGGTTGCTCTTCGGAGATGTTCTTTTGCCTCCCGCGTTGGAAGCGTCGTCATCCTAACGCCTGATGACGCTTGCAACGTGGGAGGGGGCAACGTCGCGAGGGAGAGAGGGAGAACACGCTTCTGTGTGGGTTTCCTACGGGTTCTCTGGTTTCCTCCCACAACTAAAAAACACTCATTAATTGTCCGATACCACCATAATATATAGGACACAGTGTCTGGCGGGGCAGCGCCTGGCTGACACCCCCCTCTCTGACGTTTCCTGTAGCGCGTCGGCACCTGGGGGTCAAGGTAGAAGCGTTCACGTCGCGATCCCTGTCAGGTAGTACTTGGTATTGCCTGCGAATTCTACCAAACACTTCGAAGCCAAGCTGAAAGACGACCATGTCCAGAAGCTAGCCATCGTGCTTCGAAGAATCGCAAAGAAGAAGAAGACTCCTGGGTGAAAGGCGCTGCTGTAAAATGTCCTAAACTACGATTCAAATACCATGCTTCCCCCCACGCGGCCAGCAGAGGCCGCCATCCAGCAGCGGATCGACGAGCGGCCGACAAGCCGCGCACGTAGCGTTCAGACAAGTCCAAGCGAGAGTGCGAGCTCCATTCCGCCGCGAGGGGGGGAGCGAGCTACAAGCGATGGCTTCCGGCAGGCCGCTGCCGGGCCGCCGCCGCCGAGGAGACTCACGTAGAATCGCGAGTGCGACGCGTCCGAGGGCACGGCGACGTTGCACGAGCCCAGGGCCTTGTACAGGCCTTTGTTGTGCCGCACCAGCACGCCCTGCGGCCAGATGGTGGTCTCCGACCAGCTGCGCCGACACAGGGGGACGGAGGCCGCGCACGCCGCCGCGGGGATTAGAGGCCGCCGCCGCAAGTCCGCGCGCCGGCAGCTCACGCCTCGCAGCAAGACAGCCCTGGGTTCGGTTCCCGGCTCGGGCGCCGCTTGTGTCGGAATTGGTGTGTGGCCGCGTGGGTTTTTGCCGGGAACTCCGAGTTGATGTGGCTACGGGCCGTTCCAGGTTGTAGGTGCCGCGACAGAGAAGCGGCGTCGTGCGACGGTTGTGCGTGAGCGCGGTGTGTGGAGTAGGTGCCGTGATGAGCTGCGTTGTGAAGGCCGACAGGGTGCGCGAGAGCGTGCGCGCGCGCGCGGGTGTGCGGGCGGGTGTGCGGGCGTACGCGTGCTGTGGCGTGTGGCTGTAGGCGCCGCTCTCCAGCCGGTGCCAGCGGCCGAGATGCGTGGCGGCGCGGTGCAGCAGGTCGCAGTATCGCGGCGGCAGCAGCTGCGACGTCAGCATCACGAAGGTGTTGACCCACACGAGGATCAGGTGCTCGCACGACCAGCGCATGTCGTAGTACTGCGTGCTCTGCGGACGCAAAGACCAAGATCCATCCGTGTAGCCTTCACAGACTGTAGGGTGAAGTGCCGTTAGCGAGTAGCGCCTATGAAGGCCGACACGGCACACGAAGGTGTGGGTGGCCAGCACCTCGCCAGGCCGCCTTTTGTCTCCCTAGTGGCAATATTTCCGCACCGCACCAGGTCCTCAATTAAGATTGAGTCGACTTTGGGGAGCACCAGGACTGGTTCATTGAATCTTCAATGATGCTACTTAACTCGAATTTACTTAAAGTAAAACTCAGGTGTTACGTTCCTTGTATATGCAAAACGTTACATTGATGATTGCTCTTCAGAGCCGTTCTTTCAGGCTGTGTCGAGTGCTCTCCCTCTCACCCTCGCAACGTTTTGTCTCCCGCGTTGGTACCATCCTCAAAAAACGCCTGAGGATGCTTCAAACGTGGGAGGCGAAACGTTGCGAGGGAGAGCACTCGACACAGCTGTGAAGAGCAACCATCGTGAATCGAGCCGTGAAAACCTGCATCGAAACATTACACTCATGAGGAAACATATTTCAGAAGTAATTGGCAAAGTATATGCAAAGCAACGCATAACGTGGTGAATTATAGCGGGGGTGGATTCCTGTACTCGTCGCATCGACGACGACGACGACGGGAGTCGACAAACACGACAGAGCGGCGGCCAGCGGAGAGAGCGGCGACCGAGGGGACAACCCCGACGGAGACGGAGCGACAAACTCAGACAAGGACCACCTAGTGAGGCCTAGCGAGACTGCCGTTGTCTGGCAGTCTCACCGGCCGGACGGGGGGGG
>JAZEWU010000042.1:5349582-5362209 GCA_036362915.1 Geotria australis | reverse complement strand
TTGCGATGAGCAGCGTGCGTGCATTAATGATAATAACTACAACGTCTAACGCGCCACCGGAATATTCGTTTAATGATATTGCAACAGAGCACGACTCAAAGGCGTGAAGAAACCGCAGACAGGCGGGGAGGAGGAAAGCAGCCACGCGGTTAGCCGGCGCCAACATTTGCCAGACACTGCGCCGTATATATTATGTTATAGGTAAATTGATTAAGTTGTGGGAGGAAACCGGAGAACTCGGAGGAAACCCACGTAGAACAGGGGAAGAGAACACACGGACTCCGAGCAGTAAGGCGCCGAGGCGGGAATCGAACCACCTCAGGCAGAACTTTCTTTCTGGGCAGTTGGAGGCAGTCGCCCTCCAACAACAGCAGAGGGCGGAGGAGCGACGCTCACGAGCGGCTAAAACGCAGCGAGATGGCGCAGCGGGAAGCACAGGCGGTAGCAACGATGTCCAGAGGCTGACCATCGTGCTTCGAAGAATCGCAAAGAAGAAGTACCTCCTGACCGTCAGCTCAGCGAACACATAACACCTGGGTCTGTCCCGTGACCTCCTGTCGGCGAGCCTTCGACACTTCACGTGATAGCCACAAGGTGTATCTTGCCTGCCGCAAGCGCCGTGCAGACGTCACCAACACTTGGTGGCGAACGGCGGCTGTTGTTGTTGTGGGTGACACGTGTGGATTGCCAGGGTGCTAATCCGTCAGGCATACCCATGTGCATGACTGTACAATCTCCGCCGCCGGATTCACTGCCACGGGCGATTCAGATATTCTTCAGCCGCGTCACTCGTGGGTTCCGCCTCTCTCGTTTGTGCGGTTTAGTTAGCTCTGCACAGAATCCATCGCATGGCATTTTCACATAGACATTATGTAACCTGTAAATATTTTGATGCAATTACAATGTACAAGCAATCTATTTTAATACGTGATTAATCGCACAATGTCGTGAGTAAATACGATTTAATTGAGGATGTGATGCAACACCGCTGCCAGGCGTTCTTTAGACATTGCTGGCCGGTTGTCGCATTTCTATGTCGTGTTTCTATGCCGGGTTTTTTCCATACGATTGTATATTCTCCTGCGTTTAAACAAAATACTCAACACTCTGGGTGGATGTACAGTGGTAATATCTGCGCCTGCTCACAGAAACAAGGTCCTGCCCGAGGTGGTTCGATACCCGCCTCGGGCGCTTTTCTGTGCGGAGTTTGTGTGTTCTCTCCCCCTGTTGTGCATTGGTTTCCTAGAGTCCTAGAGTCGTCTGTCTCTCTGTCCACGTCTCTCGTCCCTGTGGCTCGACCCACTCGCTTCCCCGACGTGTATTTGTGTTCACTCTTTACGTTTGATCTCGCGGACAGAATCAACACTTCGGTGGCGAGTCCACAACCCCAGCCCACAATACTGTAAACACAACACCGTACCATTTGGTTATGTTCATATTTAATTTCAGGGTCTTCAGGGAAGAGTAAATGTATCAAAATTATTTTAATGCATTTTGTAGGCAGTTGAGAGTGTCGCTGGAGATGTATTACATAACGTCGCACGGTCTTAGCGGCTAGCCGGACTTTCCACTGCGGCTCCCCCCGTAACAGTCCGGCAAACTGTAACCGGGGTCTCACTGTACGATCACACCACCCCATTACCTTCATCCAGCAGTGGAATGGCAAAGGCGGGTAAACCAACATCGCGGTACACTGAGCAGTGATACCGCCTCTCACCAACTGTTCACACTTCACCGTATGATTTATAGCAGGGGTGTCCAAACTTTTTTTCCTGAGGGCCACATACAGAAAAATATACGAAGGACTGGGCCACTCACTAGACAGTTAAGCGCAAATATTATGTGTGGGCCATAGACCATTATATTTTTAGACTTTGATACGTGGCAATAAAAAATGGATGGCGGGCCGCAGTTGGCCCGCGGGCCGTAGTTTGGACACCCCTGATTTAGAGGGTGGCATGGTGACATAGCATGTAGTGCTTCCGCCTCACAGCTACAAATACTTGGGTTCGATTCCTGGCCCGAATGCCTGTCTGTATGTTCGCGTAGCTTTTTGCCGGGCAGATGCACCACCTATGCTCCCTATTGCGCCATTTTGCCGTATTTTACCCACCTGACGCTGCTCGGTAGCGTCCTTCACGAACCTCCTCTACAGATGACGACACTGCTATGCCCGTCACCGGCAAGTCCACTCAGTTCCACATACTTCTGGACCACATAGGTCCATCGCTCCTCTAGCCCGTTTTGCCTCCTCTATCTGGCAAAACAGAAGCTTCTTGGGCATGTGGCGGCCGGGCACGTGGGCTACATGACCCAGCACTTTACCTCATCGCTCATCACACACTATAAATACTACCCGGGTCTTGCTAGCTATCCTTCCATCCACTTTTGTTTACCCACAACACACGTGCCAACACGAATAGTCCTAAGCTTCATAAATTAAGCTCGTCGCGTTGGCAGCGATAGCGAGGGGGAGCGGAGGAACGCTCGACGCGGCTATCCCGAAAGAACAACTCTCGACAGCAACTCTCGATAGCGTAAAGCAAACGCACAGTTCTTCTTACATTAAATCCAAAATCTCGCTTCAAAATGTAAAAAATAAAATCAATCTGCATTAAAAGTACACTTTACATCCATGCCTTCACATGACACGCAAACGCGAGCTCGCAGGAGAGACGGGACGGCGTCGCCGCCGCCGCGTCCAGCGGGGCCTCCCCTCCTACCCCGTGTCCGAGCCGAGTCCGCTCACGGGCCTCTGCTCGCCGAGCACCGCCATCACGCGGCCAGGTAGGCCCCGGCGCGTCGGCGGCCCACGCGGGGTCCGGTGCGAGGAATGCGACGGGTCGGTCTCCCCCCCGCCAGCGTCTCCTTCCCTTTCGTGCACCCGGCGCCGCCGGCCCTCCCGGCGCCCTCCCGGCGCGCGGGGCCCGGTGCGGTCGCAGCGTCCGCACGCTCCGAAGCCAGGCCGCTGCTCCGGGGCGATCGGGAGGACGTTCCGAGCGTGTTCCGAGCGTGTCGCAGGAACGCGGTATCCAGGGCAGGCATCCTGCGGCGCGGGAGGGTCGCCGGGACCCGCGGGGGGAGTCGCCGGGACCCGCGGGCGGCTACACGTCTCCGCTGACCGAGATGGAGGTGGAGGATCCGCGCGCGGGCGGCGTGCCCGCGCGGCTCCCCGTCCCCGCCATCAGGTGCGAGAGGAGCGCGGCGCCGCCGTTCCGGCACGGCGCCGGCGCGAACGCGTGGTGCTGCTGCGGTGACGACGCTGACGCGCACGGCTGCTGCTGCTGCTGCACGGACGGCGACGACAGCTGCTGGGCCGCGAAGCCTCGCGTCGCCGCGTCGCCACGCTCGTCGCCCACGTCGACGCGCACCGTGGGCCCCGGGCGGCCCTCCTGCGGCGAAGCGGGGGCCGGCGAGGCGGCGCCGCGACCCGGGACGGTCAGGGAGTTCCGGTGGTGGGAGGGCCGCCCGGCGCCGCCGCCGCCGGACGCAGCGTAGGGGAGGAGGTTGTCGTTGTCGGTGGTGGCGTCGGGCGGGTCGCTCTGCGTGCTCACCTCCATGTGCAGGCTCTTCACGCTGCTGGAGCGCCGCCGCCAGCTGTTGTGCCTGCTCCCGCTGACACAGACGCGGACGGTCCCCCGCGCGGCTCAGAGCGGGGGGTCTGCGACACGGACGATCGCGACCGCGCGCGTTCGTCCCGGAGCCTCGAACGTTCGTTCGTTCGTTGTCAGAAAGCGCTTAATGCCGTACAGGGTCGCGGTGAACCGGAGCCTATCCCGGCAGACACAGCGAGCCTTCGACACTTCAAGTTATAGCCTCACGGTGCATCTGGCCTGGCACAGGCGACGTGGTAACGTCACGGCCACTTAGTGGCGAAAGGCGGTTGTTGTTGTTGTACATGATAATAATGATAATGATGATGGCGATGCTGTGGCGCCCGCGGGGAACCGGGAAACCCAACACCCGCCCCGTCGGCGCCACCAGTGCTCCGCGCCACGGGCCTCGTGACGGTCGCTTTGTCAATATCCATCCTCCCTGCGATCGGCGCAAACACGCAGGTGCTGCACCCGCCTCCCACACCTGTCGCGTGACACCGTAGGTCGTCGCTCCTCTGATTGGCTCACGCCGGGGCAGCTAAGGTCGCCACCACGACAGCGGGAGACGAGCCGCGTGATCGCAGGAACCCGCGGGGCGGCTGTTAGCGAGCGCGCGGCTGTTAGCGAGCGCGCGGCCGGTCGCGGGCCCTGGGAGGCCACGACGACCGCCGACGCGGCACAACCAATGTTTAACTGTATATACGTGCATCCATTGTCAGAAACCGCTTAATCCCGTACAGGGTCGAGGTGAGCCGGAGCCTCTCCCGGCAGACACAGGGCAAAAGGCAGGACTGTACCCAGGACGGGATGCCAGTCCATCACAGCGCACTGGGGGCAATTTAGTCAGCAGGCCAATTAACCGATGCAGCAGCGTGTCTTTAGATAGTGGGAGGAAACCAGAGTGCCCGGCGAAAACCCACGCGGACACGGGGAGAACATGCAAACTCCACACAGAAAGGCACCTGAGCCGGTATTCGAACCCGGGGCTTCTTGCTGTGAGGCGGCAGCGCGACTCTACGCGCCACCGTGCCGCCATATTTATTTGTATTTATTTGGACAATTATGTACAATGCTATGTGTAAACGGTTATTTGTTTTGTTTTTGTTTGGTTCATTTGTTATTTTTATTTTTTGTCAATTCGCGTGTTTTATGTGTCCCAGGAATCCCGTAAAGAGCTTGCAAGCTGACTGGGTATTTTTCTGCCTTAATAATAAACATCTATCATCTAACGTCACTCTTCACGGCAGAGTAAAGCAGCTACTGTGCAGCGCTTTGTGACCCTCGGGTGAAAGGCGCTCTATAAATGCTATTATTATTATTACCGCAGCAGGGCGGCAGGGTGTCTACGCTGTGGTAACACTCGTGCCACTCGCAGAAAGAAGTTCTTTCCCGCGGCGGTTCGATTCCCGCCTTGGGCAGCTTTCCGTGCCGAGTTTGCGTATTGATCCGGGTTTTCCGGTTTCCTCCCACAACTAAAGAGCGCTAATTCATGACTTGGCCGATAACATCGTGACACGTATAGGATGCGGTATCTGGCGTGGTCAGGGCTGGCTGCGTGGCAGCGGCTCCGCGGCACTCTGCCAGCCCCGCGGGCGGCGAGGCCCGTCTAACAAGGCCCGTCACGCTCCCTAGGACGCGGCACGGAGAGTGGAGCCCTTCCAGACGCGGGTGGCCTGGGCGACCGACACTCACTCGGACCACTGCGTCGATGCTTGGCCAGCAATGAAGGGGACTCGGAAAGTGTCAGCTTTGGCACTTAGTACCCGCGCACAGCCTCAATAAAGTCTGTGATTTATAGGTTTCGACTGCGTGGCTGCCTCCACCCACCTCTCTGCGGTTTCCTGCAGTTCCTTGGGTTCTCTGGGTGATGACACTGCTACATAAGTGTAATGATTGGAACTCGGGCGGCCAGGTTTGTAGCCGAGCGCTAACCACTGAGCCACGGCTGCCCGCGCGCGTCCACACACCTGCGCAGGCCGAGCCGGAAGAGCAGCGAGGAGATGAGGAAGAGGAGGCCGATGAGGATGGCGAGGCCGCACCAGAAGCCGATGACGATGGAATCTGGACGAAACGTCGCAGCGGGAGTTTGTTAAACACGAGTTACAAAGGGTTTCTACCATCTAAGGGGTGGGTGGTGCGGACGCGAGCGTGGGTGGCAGTGTAGGTGGCGCGTGTGGCGCGTGCGTTGCGCGCAGCGCACGCGCGAGCCGTACACTTGTTGGCGGCGAGGTCGTCGAAGTTGATCTCATCGTACTCGTAGTAGTACTCGTACTCGGGGGGGTCGTCGTGGCGACGCGACGCGGAGCTGGCGTTGAGACGCGCGGACTCAGGCATCGCTCCCCCTGCCGCCGCATGGGAGCTGCAAACACAAATATCCCCCGGATAGCCTTAGCAGACTGTCGGGTCAAGTGCCGTTAGCGAGTAGCACCTATGAAGACAGACACGACAAGCGAGGGGATGGGTTTATTTTTATTCTTATTGTTATCACCCGGGTCCTTCTTGCCGCGAGGCGGCGGCGGCGCTACTCGCCGCTCCGTCGCCGCGCCGCCCCACGACCGACAACGGCGTTACAGTCGCGCCGTTTCTCCCGAGCGTGGCCGCGCAACGCCGGACTAACCCGGCGTTCGCGGCGACCCGGCGATAATCGCGCAACGCACCTGTGGGATTAACCGCCGCTCCCCACGCACGCACGCACCTGCGCACACACACGGGACGGACGATTCCCGCTCACCTGCACAAAGCGCAAGAGCAAACACTATTATCGAGCAGCTGCCGCGCCCTGGCATATCAAACGAGGGCGTGGAGCGGCTGGACGACCGTAGCTTACACACACGCGCGCGCGCACGGGCACGCTCACGCAAGAGCGGACAGGCAAATACGGACGCAAATATGCGCGCGCACACACGCACGCACGGGTTGCTGGCGATGTTATTTTTAGCGGGGCGGAACGGCGCGCCCATACCGTGAAGGCTACGGCATTATGATCTCGGCCGCTCCGGATGTCTTGTGAGCTCCGTGTTTCATTTGTGTTGCTTTGCTCATTCGTCTCTGTTTTGCATAACCCTGGCGCGTTTGTTTCAGGTTGATCAAGTTTACGTGTGTGTCGATTAAACCTGCCGAGGGTCACAAGCAGCGCTTTGTGACCCTCGGGTGAATGCGCTATATAAAATGCTATTATTATTACTAAATGGCGACCGGGTGGCACGGTGGCGAGGCGAGTAGCGCTGCCGCCTTACAGCAAGAAGGGCCCGGGTTTGAATCCTGGCTCGGGTGCTTTAATGTGTGAAGTTTGCATGTTCTCCCCGTGTCCGCGTGGGCTTTCTCCAGGCACTCCAGTTTCCTCCTACAGTCCAAAGACATGCTGATGCCTAGGTCAACTGTCCTGACTAAATTTTCCCCGGTGCCGTGAGATATTATGACCTGCTTATCCGTCCCTTCTGGACAACTGTTAAAAATAGCTACATAGCTCAACGGTTCCCTCCAGCTTTGATACAACCTGAGTGAGTGTCCGGCCAAGTCACACCACAAGTGAATACATTTTGTCAAGAATGGGATGTAGAAGGAAGCTGTTGAACGACATTAGAAAGAGACAGTTTCTCGGGCATATTATGAGCAAAGAGGAAATTGAAAATCTGGTTATAATTGCGAAAAAATCGAAGGAAGATCATGGACGACAAGAGATTGACTTACGTCAAGAGAGTCTATCGAAACGGATGAACACGTCAACAGTGGACATCCTTGGAACATCAACGAGCAGAGAATTGTGGAATTCAATTGTCACCAACGTCCTGTAGGACATGCTACCTAGGAGAGAGAGAGCGAGCGAGCGAGCGTGCAAGAGTGTGGGGCGGCCCGGCCCGGAGCCCGTGGTGCGGGGCCACGGTCGCCATGGCGCCGCGTCTGTTGCCGGTAACTCTGCTGGAACAGGCCCGAGGCTCCCGCGGCCACCGAGGGAGGGAGGGCGCGGGACGGGCCCTGCCGTGTCACGGCTGCGATAGGCCACAAGAACGTTGAGATTCCACCAGGACTGTGAACGGGAGGTGAGCAGCGAGGCCAAGAGTGCGCGTTTGAGCCGCGACTCGCTCTGACTCTCGACTCTATTATGACTCCGACGAGCAGCGTACCCGCCCGGAAGGCGATCGTGTTCCGATCGCGTTCCGAGCGTGCGGCTCGCCGCTGTTGTTGTGACGTCTCCTGTTGACGACGTCTTCTGCCAATGTGACGGCTGTGACCTGGATTTCTCACGGATGTCATGTTGGGAATATTGCTGCCGGCTCGCGGAGGTTTTAGAAGAGTCGTCATCAATAAGAGGAGGCACGGTGGCGTAGCGGTGCGTAGCGCTGCCGCCTCGCAGCACGAAGACTCGGGGGCCTTTCTGTGTGGAGTTTGCGTGTTCTCCCCGTGTCCGCGTGGGGTTTCGCCGGGCACTCCGGTTTTCTCCCACAGTCCAAATACATGCTGCCGCATAGGTTAATTGGCCTGGGGACTAAAATGCCCCCGGTGCCCTGTCATGAACTGGCGTCCCATCCTCGGTATAACCCTGCCTTGCGCCCTGTGTATGCCGGGATAGGCTCCGGCTCCCCGCGAGCCTATACAGGATTAAGCGGTTTCTGACGATGGATGGATAGACAACGCATGGCACGTATTCATTCGATGTCGAAGTTAGTAGAAGAGAGGACTATTTTGACACTAGACGCATTTCTTCGATTCGGTTTGGCAGTACGAGAGTCATGGTATGCACAAAGACACTAAACCATCACTCAACACTTGACATTTATTGCCTCCACTAACGTATAACAGCGCCTTTAAATAAGCGCCTGCCGCCTAACAGGTCGGGCCAGTTTTCAGCACGCCATCGGTATCAGCAGTTCACGGCTGGGGTGTCATCCCATTGTACCGGCAATCATCCACCCTGCCAACCATCAATCCCACAACGCAACAACAACAACAACCGCCTTTCGCCACTAAGTGGCGGTGACGTCAGCACAGCGCCTGTGCCAGCCCAGGTGCACCTTGAGGCCACGCAGAGTGTCGAAGGCACGCTGACAGGTCACGGACAGACCCAGGTGGCACGGGCTGACCGACTGAGATGACTGGCTGGGGCACCACCTGTGCTCCCCACCGTGCCACCTCAACAGCCAACATGAGCTGAAAGACAACGATGTCCAGAGGCTGACCATCGTGCTTTGAAGAATCGCAAAGAAGAAGAAGCCAATATGAACATCAAGCCGGACATCATTGAGTGTGTCGCTGGACGGGAGGTTGGCTAGAGGGGTGGGTTTTAGCGGCTTCGTTCCCCACCTTCGAGAGCGACGCTGTGGGGGTGCCCGCCACTTTTACGACCGCCCGACTGAGCGACCGCAAACAGTCGATTACAACTGTCAGTCACTGTCGTCCTAATCAAAGCGGCCTTTCAAGGAGAGTTAGGATGACGTTTACTCGGGTCAGACTACAGAGTTATTCACGAGCTATCATTACTCGAGTAGCCTCGCATTCTGGACGTGTTCATCAGGGCGAGCGCGCTGCCGTCTTGGTTTTATCCACCGCAGTGGTGGACGAGTATTGTACGGGGTCGCCGTGGAGTCAACGGCATTATCGCCGCGTTATAAAGCTGCTGGCGTGACGGATTTGATTCGGTCAAATCCATCCATCCATCCATTTTCTAAACCGCTTGTCCTGGTGGCAGCAGTCCAAGGAGAGTGGACCAGACATCCCTTTCCTCAGCAACAGATTCCAGCTCTTCCTAGGGGATTCCCAGGCGTTCACAGGCCAGCCGAAGGATATAATCCCTCCAGCGTGTCCTGGGTCGGCCTCTAGGTCTCCACCCAGTGGGCCGCGCCTGGAATACCTCCCGAGGGAGCCTTCCGGGGAGCATCCTTACCAGATGCCCGAATCACCTCAACTGGTTCCTCTCAATCCGAAGAAGCAGCGACTCTACTCCGCGGTTGTCCCGGATTTCTGTGCTAGAGAAATAATAATCTGTTACATGTATATAACAGCGCCTTTCGCACAGAGGTCCTAAGGCACTGCAGGAAAGCGCTTAGAGGTGGGGGGAAGGCAGCCGCATGGTCAGCTGGCACCAACATGGCATACGCCGCATCCCTATATATTATGATGGTATCGGCGAATTCATTCAGGAGTCATTTTTTAGTTGAGAGAGGAAACCGGAGAACCCGGAGGGAACCCATGCAGAACACGGGGAGAACACACAAACTCCACACAGAAAGGCACCTGAAGCGGGAATCGAACCGCCTCGGCAAGAACCTCTCCGTGAGGAGGCACGGATGTTACCGCCGCACCGCCACTCTGGCTTTAAGCCTTCAAACTCGCTCTCAATCAATAACGATGCTCCATCCACTGCTGGAAGAATGGCTCACAACGGCCGCCACCATCTGTCACGGTTCTGCCTGAGGAGCGTCAAACGATCCGTCTATCGAACCGATTTCGTCGCTCCATCTCCTCGCCGGGTTCCGATCCCGGGTCGACACTCAATTATCATCCTTGGCCGCCGGCCATCGCAACCTTCTCGCCGCGTAAGGTGCTCCCCGAGCCCCACGGACCTGTCTCACGCCCCTGTTGTGTGACTGTGACACGTGGGGGTGACACGTGGGGGTGACAGGTACACCTGGCCTGGCACAAGCACCGTGGGGACGTCACCGCCACTTAGTGGCGAACGGCGGTTGTTGTTGTCATGAGTTCGATTCCTGCTCACGACCAATAACAGTGGCGAATGCTTGACCTGTCATCGGTCTCACCTAGGTATCTGATGCGGTGTGTAAACATCGCCACTAGAGAGACAAAGGCGGCCGGGCGTGGTGCTGGCCACCAACCCCGTCGTGTGCCAAGCCGGCATGCACAGCTTGCTCGGTAACAGCACTTGCTCCAACAGTCGGTTAAGGCTATACGGGGGAGCTTTGTCTGTGTGCTCCTCCTCGGGCAGTGGTTCCCAAAGTGGGCGCCGCAGCTAACGGCACAGGGGTGCCGCGGGATATTCCAAATGTTCGATATATGCCAGATATTTTCTGACTTTGGCTACCGTCGAAAAAAAAAATCCTGATACACTAATGGCGCCGTGAATCGAGAAAGTTTGGGAACCGCTGTTCTAGGGTGTCGGTGAAATGCGCGCCTCTCCCTGCAAACACCCACTGAGTGAAACCCAGATTGTCGACACAACTGCTCGTTCCCTCTCTGCGTTTGAAATCCATGCCCTGAACACGGCCCCAGGAGAGACGAACCCGTCAAGCGGCCCGCAACAAACTGCACGGTTAGAGCAACAGTTCGAGTTACAATCGGTAAGAGTATACTATAACCAAGTTCCGAGAAAGAGACGATGAGTGATGCCGTGGGCAGCACATTATAATAATAATAATTTCAATTTATATAGCGCCTTTCACCCGAGGGTCACAAAGCGCTGCACAAGGGCGAAGAGGACGGCATGTCAACAACATTAGTAGCAATAGTGCAGTGTGTCAAGGTAGAAGCGTTCACGTCGCGATCCCTGTCAGGAAAATACTTGGTATTGCCTGCGAATTCTACCAAACACTTCGAGGCCGAGCTGAAAGACAACGATGTCCAGAGGCTGACCATCGTGCTTCGAAGAATCGCAAAGAAGAAGAAGTGTGGAAAGACAACGATGTCCAGAGGCTGACCATCGTGCTTCCAAGAATCGCAAAGAAAGAGAGAGTGGGTGTGTGAGTGTATATATGAGTGAGTGTGTGTATATATGAGTGGGTGAGTGTATTGGTGAGTGTGAGTGAGTGAGCGGTAGCACTGCGGTTAGCGCGCTGCGCTACGAACCTGGCGACCTGAGATTGATTCCCGCTCACGGCCAACACCAGTGACAATTTTGTGAACCGGTCTTAGGCCTCCCCTAGGTCGGCTCAGCCTCAAATGAGTAACAGCTGAGGTGTAAACATCGCCATTAGGGAGACAAAGACGGCCGAACGTGGTGCTGGCCACCCACACCCTCAAGTACCGTGTTGCCCTTCATAGGTGCTCGCAAACAGCACTTGACAGCTCCGTCTGTTACTCTATACGGGGGATCTTTGTCGTCGGCTTACTGCGTGGTCAATATGTCGCGAAGACACGGGCCAACGACTGCAGTGTGTTTTTTAATTTTCCGTTTACGAGAGATATGCGCGTAGGCGGCATGATGGTGTTTGAGTAAAGTTCACAAGTAGTGTAGTGCGCTCACCCGCTCACCACACTCACACTCACCCGCTCACCACACTCACCTGTCCGGGGATGAGTTCACCACGCTCCCACTCCTCGTTCCTATGGCCGGGACGCGACGCGTAACAGTCCCCGCGACGGAGTTTATAAATAACAAGTATGTACACTGTACACGGAGCCTCACAGCGACACGGGCAGCGCCGCCCCTCAAGCACACACTCCGCCCCTCACACACTCCGTCCCAAGACAAAGATCCTCCGTGTAGCCTTAACAGACTGTAGGGTCAAGTGCCGTTAGCGAATAGCACCTATGAAGGTCCCTCACACATACACAACAACAACCGCCTTTCGCCACTAAGTGGCGGTGACGTCACCACGGCGCCTGTGCCAGGCCATATGCACCTTGAGGCCACGTGAAGTGTCGAAGGCTCGCCGACAGCAGGTCACGGGACAGACCCAGGTATCATGGGCTGCCTGATCGAGATGACTAGCAGATGCGCCATCTGAGCTCCCAACCATGCACACACTCCGCCCCTCACAAACAACCAGCCGCCCCTCGTTGCCTTCCGCCCCACACCACATCAGACACCCCGAAACCACAAACTCCGGGCCTCGTCCGCACAGCCCGCCTCTCACCACGAATCGCGCTCACCACCACAAACCCAGCCCCTGGCCACAAACCACACTCCTCCTCTTGCTTTGTGTTTGAAATTTTACAAATGTTGCACTAATTCCCTCTCAATGTTGAATAAGCGACCTAGAATGTTTATTTTTTTCCCATCGCAATGTATAACTGTATTTGTTCATTTTGTAATGACCTCGAATTGACCAGAAATTAGGGGGTGCCCGACTTTGAGTGT
>JAZEWU010000042.1:5331661-5348440 GCA_036362915.1 Geotria australis | reverse complement strand
TTGTTTCTTCGTTTCTTCTTTCTTTGTTGCTTCGTTTCTTCTTCGTTTCTTCTTTCTTCGTTTCTTCTTTATTTGTTTCTTCGTTTCTTCTTTCTTTGTTTCTTCGTTCCTTCTTTCTTCGTGTCTTCGTTTCTTCTTTCTTTATTTCTTCGTTTCTTCTTTCTTTGTGTCTTCGTTCCTTCTTTCTTCATGTCTTCGTTTCTTCTTTCTTTATTTCTTCGTTTCTTCTTTCTTTGTTTCTTCTTTCTTCGTGCCTTCTCAAAAGATATGAAGGCAGACCGTACTATGGAACACTGCCTTGTCTGCGCTCTACTACCCAACCCCTGCATCTCAAAAGACCTCGCAGAGTTCAATAAAAATGCACAGAACCATGTAAAGAAATGGGAAACTGTAGTTGAACCATCACGCTTCAAAAAATCGCAAAGAAGAAGAATACATATACAGTAATACAGTCTATATATTATATTCTATACATGCAATTGTCCCATAGACTCCAATGTTAAATCGCTCCCATAGACTCCAATGTTAAATCGCTCCCATAGACTCCAATGTTAAATCGCTCCCATAGACTCCAATGTTAAATCGTCCCATAGACTCCAACGTTAAATCTTCCCATAGACTCCAATGTTAAATTCCTCCCATAGACTCCAACGTTAAATTCCTCCCATAGACTCCGATGTTAAATCCTCCCATAGATGCCAATGTTAAATTCCTCCCATAGACTCCAATGGAAACCCCCTGGCTGCCTCCTCCACCTCTCTGTGCTTTCATCGCTATGCCTCTGAGTCGTTCTCTCGTCCAATGAGTACCTTCAACAGTGAATGAATATGTGCACGTTATAAATGAAAAATAATTAATTATTATTATAATGCAGTCTATATATATTTTATAAATGCACCCGCTCCTGTTACTTTGCGCAACAGATGCATCAATTTCTATCTTATAAAACAAAACGCGCCTCACCTCGTGGGAGACCTGCACACAGCTGAGAGTTGTTGTCCACGTCCGTCCATCTCCATCCAACGCGCTGCATTCACATATTGTTGTTGACTTGCTCTTGTCTCCGATGCCCTTGTGCAGCGCTTTGTGACCCTCGGGTGAAGGCGCTCTATAAATGCTATTATTATTACAACAAGCAAGGAGGGAACAAATGTCCCCGAGCAGACGCAGATCGGAAGAGAGAGAGAGCCAACATCTCAGCTACGCCCCCCTCCCTGCAAATCCTAGGCTGTCAATTCCTAACGGCCACGCCCCGTTGCGCCTGTCAAGCGGTTAATAAAACACACCTCGCCGTTCGCTCCCCCTCAAGCAAATTCGCCTTTAATAACGGCCCGGTTCGTTGCATAATTTACGTCGTTAAAAACTTAATATGTTAATGGTGCGGGTTTAAGCTCTTAGACATTGTTTTAAAGAGGTTACATTATTTCTGTACATACAAATACATACAATCATTAATGCAGCATCTAACACGGTATATAATACACGCTGTCTAAACACACCGTTTATAATGCAGTATCTAATGCAGTCTGTAATATAGTCTATACACGTAGTCCGTACATCCAGTCTATAAAACAGGACATAAATACGTTCTATAACTCAGTCAATACATACACAGTAATACAAACTTTTATATAAACTTCACATACAGTCTATACATCTACACATAGTCCACACGCATCGTCTGTAACATACAGCATCTAATCAGTACATACACGATGTGAACCGGAGCCTATCCTGGCAGACACACGGCGCAGGGCAGGGCTATACCCAGGATGGGACGCTCGGACATGTAATAATAACAACAGTATAATGTTAACCCTATCGAGAATGGAGTATAAAACATCTCTACATACATAAGTCCATTCAATAACAGAAGCGCCGAGCAGAGAACAGCTTGCCTTCTTAACGCCTCAATAATAACGATACTGATAAAGACACCATTACAAATATTAACCCTAATAATAAAGATACCATTAAACAATACAGTTATTATTAATGATATTAACGCCGCCGTAACAAATAAGATATTAAACTCCGTAAAAACTCACGCACCACACGACCACCTTCAATTCACTCCAGGCTCCCCAGCTTATGGGCGGAGCCGCCTCTACATCAACGTATCTAACGGACACGCCCGTTGCCACCCCCCCTCCCTAGCAACTAGTTTTTTCAAAAATTCTTAAATGTTCTCCTCACAAACGCACCCCATCCCCCGTTCCAACTGTGGATATTTTTATTAGGCTGAGATTCAAACGCGCGCGCCCGTTGACCCCCTCAGGCAAAGCCTAGCCCCCACCCGTCTTAATAAAAACGGCGTAATATATGTTAATTATTGTATTGATATATTATGTTAATTTACGTGTTAATATGTCACGGGTGACATTTTATTGCACGGCCACGTAGCGAGGCTTATAATCTGGATTACTGTGACGTAGCTGTATCTCTAACACTGTGGCTCATATCTCTCTATCTGTCACGCTGTTGTGCTGTATCGACCTTCATAGGCGGAACTTGACCCTACAGTCTGTTGAGGATATACGGGGGATCTTAGTCTTTGTCACGCTGTGACACCCCTCTCCCATGTGACGTGCGTCCCGTTGCATGGTGGGTCGCCATCATGGCCGACGCGCGGGAGACGGTGAGGGGAACATTTATCCTCACTCACCCCGCTCACTCACTCAATCGCCTCCATCACCTCACCTCCTGACTCCGCTCACTTCACCTCCTCACTCACCTCACCACCCCGCTCACTCACCTTACCACCCCGCTCACCTCCTGACTCCGCCTCACTCACCTCACCACCCTGCTCACCTCCTGACTCCGCTCACTTTACCTCCTCACTCACCTCACCACTCGTCCCGCTCACTCACCTCACCGCCCCGCTCACTCACTTCACCACCCCGCTCATTCACCTCACTCACCGCCCCGCTCACTTCACCTCCTCTCGCCCCGCTCACTTCACCTCAAGGTAGAAGCGTTCACGTCGCGATCCCTGTCAGGTAGTACTTGGTATTGCCTGCGAATTCTACCAAACACTTCGAAGCCAAGCTGAAAGACGACGATGTCCAGAAGCTAGCCATCGTGCTTCGAAGAATCGCAAAGAAGAAGAAGACCTCACCACCCCGCTCACCTCACCTGACTCCGCTCACTTCACCTCCTCACTTACCTCACCACCCCGCTCACTCACCTCACCACCCACCTCACGGAGACACGCGGAGAGACGGGGAGACACGCGGAGACACACACGTAAGACATCATCACCATCATCATCACGATCATCATCATCATCACGATTATCATCATCATCACCACTATCACCACCACCACCATCATCATCAGCATCATTCATTTCGCCAACGACAGAACACACAGGGGTCTACCGGTTCAGATTTAATAATATTCGGTTACACCGTACAACATGTATAGTTTTTGAAAACAGCAATAATCTGTGAGTTTCCGAGTTCCCGGGAGGTCATGGTGACACAAGACGACGACAGCGCGGGATGAACGGTGCTCGGGGGAACCACAGCGACGAGACAGCGCAACACAATGGACTAACGAGAACGCGTCGATAAGGCTTAAAATACCGCGGGCATCATTATCCGTGAAGAGCGGCCGAGTGGCAGAGAGAGCGCGGAGAGAGATTGCCTCGCAATCACGGCGCGTCCTCAGCACCGGTCGCTCTGGTTACAGCCGCCCACGTCTCCTCCACTTCGGCCTCAGTTGCCCGAAGCAGAAACCACCATCATCATCACCACCACCAACAACAACCACCGCCGCTCGCCACTAAGTGGCGGGGACGTCACCAAGGCGCTTGTGCCAGGCGCGGTGCACCTTGAGGCCATCACGTGGAGAGTCGAAGGTGGTTACAGGATAGACCCAGGTGCAGTGCGTTGACTGACTGGGATGAGTGGCAGAGGCACCACCTGTGCGCCCTCCCGTGCCAGATTGCTGAGTTTTAAGCGCCCGGCGTTCAGCTCGTTGTCGTGAACGTCGCTCCTCTGCCCTCTCTTGACGGAAGGCGACTGCCTCCAACTGCCCAGTGTCGGCCTACAAGATGGTCCAGATGTCTTGTGACCCGCTATTTCATTTTTGTCGGGTTTGTGAAGCATCAGTGTCATCACCATCAGTGTCATGACTACCATCAGTGTCATCACCATCATCAGTGTCATCATCATCTTCTTCTTTGCGATTCTTCGAAGCACAATGGTCAGCTTCTGGACATCGTTGTCTTATCATCAGCAGTGTCATCATCATCAGCTTAGAGACCCTTTGTGACCCTCGGGTGAAAGGCGCTATATAAATTGAATTATTATTATTATCAGTGTCATCACCGTGTCCCGAGGCTGGAATCCTGTCGCGTGAGTGGTGAGTGTGGCGAATGTAATGTGGGTTCTCTCCAGATCTCTCTAGGTTGTTATCAGTGATCCAGATTGTCTCGGATTTTCTCTTCAGATTTCTCTATTTCTCAGTAAAAAACACAACAAAAACAAATGATTTCAAACTATTCAAAAAACCCTACAGCGTTTGACTTGCTCCTATCAAAGTGCCCCGATCGCTCCTAAAACAACAACAACGCCGGCAGCTGCACATGTGACCCTTTGCCGTAGAACGGCCACCGTCGAGTCAGGCCACGGGCCGTTCCGTGGGCCCTGACAGACGCTCCGGCCCCGGGGCCGCGAGGCTGGCTCTGCCACGGCTGCAGAGACCGAATTCAGGACCGTCGCTCGCTCGCACCGAGCGTGGATCGGAAGGTTACACGGGCGGTCTCCGGGTCACGAACGGGCTCCGTTCCCGAGTTCCGTTTGCAAGTCGATTTGTCAGCAAATTGGAACACAATATAGAGGGCACATCATAAGTCTTGATTCCACCAGAAAATTACGCGGCATTTTCTTACTGTTGGATAAACACACTTCAAATGTCTGATGTAGCTTTTCACGGCTCAATGTATGATCGTTGCTTTTCAAAGCTGTACTTTCGGGATAGCTGTGTCGAGCGCACCCTGTCTCTCCTTCAGGCGTTCTGAGGATGCCTCCAACGTGGGAGGCGAAACGTCGTGAGGGAGAGCGCTGGAACGCTCAGTGACGCGGCGATCCCGAAAGAGCGGCAATTGAGAGCAATTCTCTTAGAGGAGCACGTTCATAAGTAAGTCGGGGACTGCGTGTCGTTAGGTGACATTTACGAGAATGTCTACGCTTGCAGGAAAACAGCTGTCAGGTGGCATTTTTTGGTAAAATTAGCGCAAGGCAACGTCCATTCTGCATTCACGCCCCGACCTCTTGACCCCGCCGAGCTGCGCCCCGAGCAAGCAACCGTCAACGTGGAGGGCGCGAGTTTAAACCTAGACTCGGCCCACAATCATCATCGTCTCATGACAGCAGTGCTCGATCCACTGCTGGATGAAGGCCTCCCCGAGCCGCCGCCACCGTTCGTAGTCCGACAACGCGACGGTCCACCGACCGCCAGACCGGGAGGCCAGCTCGGCGCTCCGTCTCCGTCACGGAGGGGCTACTCGGCGCGTTCCCTCCCTCGGCCGCCACTCTGTCGTTAGCATCGACCAGATCATCACGACCGTCGGTCGGTAAAGCGAGTACCACTTTGCGGGGCGTGATTGGGTGAGACTGGCCTGAGCTGCGGGATGTGGGATGTCAACCGCACCGCCACCGGTATCGACAAATTCTTACTCCCCGGCGCCCGGGCCCCTTTAAACGATTCGGCTCATCCGTCAACAACTGCGGCCTTAAAAGAAACATATCTAGCCAGCAACTTTTCAGGCAGTGGCCCTTCTCAATGACAAATCTCTTCATGTGTGACGAACTCTCAATAATAATAGTTACGATTTATAATGTGCCACTGCGCATATTCGTTCAAGGTATTAGTTCGAAGAGTGAACAACTCAGGCGTGAGGAAACTGCAGAGAGGCGGGGAGGCGGGAGGCAGCGACCCGGTTAGCCGGCGCCAATGCCTGAAGTTGCCGATTATATATATAAGGTTTCATTTTAAGGCCAGTGTTATTGGAGCGTGAGTTGAGTTGTGTTAATTCTGCGTGGGGACCGCTGCCTGTGCAGCGACGTCACCATACACTCCGCTTAATCTTAAGGTGATTCTATATCTATTTCAGTAGTCATCGTTTCTCGTTTATAAGCTCATCTTGTCTCGGATTGTACAGTGCTTCGCGACATTTGTGCGAAAGGCGCCGTACGAAATAAATAATAATAATATTATTATTATTGCTACTGCTCGTCTGAGCGACGAGCCTGTTGACTCGAATTGACGGGACTGTAAAAACCCAGACGACTCCACCCAGAAACCTCTGGCCGTGCCCCACAGCAGTGTCTACGTGAAATGCTGCCTAACAAAGACAAAGATACCCCGTATGACCTTATCAGACTGTTGGGGCAAGTGCTGTTAGCGAGCACCCGTGAAGCCCGACACGGCACACGAGGGGGTGGGTGGTCAGTACCACGCCCTGTCACCTTTGCTTCCCTATTGGCGATGTTTACACATCGCACCAGGCACTCATTTGATGCCGAGTCGACTATTTACATACAGTGTGGTGACCATCTACACCTATATGCGCCCGTGGAATCCACGCGGATGGCGTTAACACGACTGACGCTGGATCTCGCGTCGGGTTGCGGGACTGGTTTGGACCTGGCCACTGATGTCAGCCGCGCGCAGCAGGGATCGCAAACGGGATCCGCGGCGCCGTGCGCAAATCACCGCGTCGCCGATCGACGAACGTGTCAAGTTAGACCCCGACCCTTTGATTGGCTGAAATATATTTTGTACGGCGGCACCGTGGCGCGGCGGGTAGCTCTGCCGCTTCGCAGCAAGAAGACCATGGGTTCAATTCCCAGCTCGGGTTGCTTTCTGTGTGGAGTTTACATGCTCTCGCCATGTCTCTGCGCAGGTTTTCACCAGGTACTCTGGCTTCCTCCCACAGTCCAAAAACAAGCTGCCGCTGCATAGGTTAATAGGCCGATGGACTAAATTTCCTTTGGTGCCCTGCGATGGACTGGCATCCGATTGTAGGCATAGCCCTACCTTGCGCCCCATGTCTGCCAGGATAAGCTCTTGAGAGAACTCCTCGAACAGGAGAAAAATAGAATTCCCAGCACCCACAGAGTCAATCTGAACGCAAGCGGGTCAACCGGGCATCGCCGCGCCAAGCGGGCGAGCCGAGCGAGCCGGGGATTATTCGAACGCAGGCGGCTCGGCCAGGAAGTTGAGGATGAAGTTGGCAGCTTGCTTCTTCTCCGACAGAGTGAGTGCTCGCCGCTTGCCCGGCGGCCTCAGCAGGAGGCCTCCGAACACCGTCGCTGGCGCCGGGAGATGCGGCGAGGAGGGGGCGATCGATCGTTAAACAGACGATACGCGCACACGCACACGGTTTAAGCAAGGCTTTTCAAGACGTGCTCGTCACTGGAAGTAGTTAGCGGTGTGTTAAGCCACCAGAGCAACTTGCTGTTCAATAACTGCTAATTTATTGGGCAAATGCAATGAGCGGTGAGTAGCGCTGTCGCCTCACGGCTAAAAAGTCCCGGGTTTGATTCCCGGCTCGGGTACCACCTTTCTGCGTGGAGTTCTCAGGTTCTCCCCGTGTCTGGGTACTCACTGGGTAAGCACCGCGCCCTGTATATTACGTTATCGGCCAATTCATTAATGAGCGCTATCTTAGTTATGGAAGGAAACTGGAAAGCCCCGGAGGAAATCCACACAGAACAGGGGGTGGACACAACCTCTGCAGAGCAAGGCGCCCGAGTCGGGAATCGAACTCAGGCAAGTATCGCCACCACCGCGCCACCACCCGGGCTCTGCGGATGAAAACGGTCACAAGAAAAAGATGGTTTCTTACCGAGCAGCTTCGGGTCGACCCCGTTGTCTTCCGAGTGCTTGAGCAGCTCTTTGAGGAAAGCCATGAGATAGCGGAACGTGTTCAGGTGACACGTGGGCAGGTGCTGAATCACCTGGTGGACGCAGGGAGACACGGCGAACCACAGTAACACACTCAACCGCGGCCACAACCACCACCCGTGCTGGGCAGCGTACTGCAGTGTGAGGTGCGGTGTACTGTGGTGGAGTGTACTGCATTGTAATGCCACGTACTGCTTTGCAGTGTAGTGTGCTGCGGTCTACTGCACCACGGTGCACTACGGTAGTGCACCTATATATTACGTTATGTTGTGGGAGAAAACCGGAGAACCCGGAGGAAACAAACGCAGACGCGGGAATTGAACCACCTCGGGCAGTACCTTCTTCCTGTGAGACGCAGATGTTACCACTGCGCCACCCTGCTGTCTAGATTGCTTTTCAAAGCCGGTCTTTCAGGATAGCCGTGTCGAGCACTCCCTCTATTTCGAGCCGTGAAAACCCTACGTCAGCATAACTAGATTATTATTTCTTCTGTACACTGTGCCCCAGCGTGGTACCTTGTATCGTGTTGTACTGGGTAGTAATAGTGTCCTGAATCGCAGTGCGCTGTAATGCGGTACAGTGTACTGGCGGCCGAGCGAGCCCCACCTGGCGACTGAGCTGACCGCTGCCCGACGAGTCGAGGCACTGCGCGTACAGCTCGCTGCTCACCACGGGCTCGGCCAGCGCCTCCACGAACATGAGCAGCGACTCGGCCACCGAGTGGTTGCTCCCAGCTGCTCGCGGCGATAAGGACGATGACGGCAAAGACGGCGCGACGCACGCACGCCCCGCCGCGTTACGCGTGGTCCGTCCGCCCATTGTCAGAAACCCGCTTAATCCTGTACAGGGTCGCGGTGAGCCGGAGCCTATCCCGGCAGACGCAGGGCGCAAGGTAGGGCTATACCCATGATGGGACGCCGGTCCATTCACGCGGCACCGGGGGCAATTTAGTCCGCAGGCCAATCAACCTATGCAGCAGCGTGTCCGTGGACCGTGGGAAGAGACCGGAGTGCCCGGCGAAAACCCACGCGGACACGGGGAGAACGTGCAAACTCCACGCAGAAAGGCACCCGAGCCGGGATTCGAACCTGGGGCCTTCTTGCTGTGAGGCGGCAGCACTACTCACCGCTACGCCACCGTGCCTCCCACTACCGTGAAGACCATCCATCCATTTTCTGAAACCGCTTAATCCCATACAGGGTCTCGGTACCGTGAAGACGATCGTCACATATCCTCACATTCCGTTCGTTTGATCATGACGCGAGGGCGGGTGATCGTGACGCGAGAGGGCGGGGCGTTGAAGCGGGATACGGAGCACGTCGGGGATGTCGGTGTCCAGGCGGTCGCGGATCTCCTCCATCTCCGCGGGGAGGCCCGGCTGCTGGAACAGGTCCTCCTGCGGGAGACACGGGGCACGCGAGTCGAGATCGGTGTCGTACCGACAACAACGCCGCCACGCTCCTCCGTCGGCCGTAGCATTTATCTGCAGTTTATTGCATTTTATAGTCTTTACCTTAGAACAGACGCATACAATCAATTTTCATTGGTGCTAGATGGCTTATATTGTTAGGTGGCGCGTATGGGGCTGATAGCAAGATGCTGCTTTGGGGTGGCAAGGGGGCGGCAGGGTGTCTATGTAGCGGTAAAATCCGAGCCTCAAAGAAAGAAAATCCTGTGTCTGGCGGGTTGGTGCCGGCTGACCTGGCTGCCCCCCCNNCCCCCGCTCTCCCCCTCTCTCTAAGGTTTCCCCGCACCTCCATATCCGTGTCTCTTCCAAGGCGGTAGTCGAACTGACCCGGGCAGGACCTTATTTCTGTGAGACGCGGATGCTACCCACTGCGCAGCCGCTGTTTCCCATTAAATCCTTGACAGGGCATTTCATGTATTTGACCTGGCACTCATCGTACGAGTCAGCTCGTTCAGAAGCTGACCGGCATCTCGAGCTTTCGAACATAAACGGGAAGACGTTCTATTCACGCAACCGCCAATGCAGCCGCCGCCGGCGCATTCTATGAGCGAGCGCCGATTTAATAAAAAACAAGCACCTTGGCTGGAACATCACGAACTATTTGAGCGACGGCCAACGGGCGCATTAACTGTTCACCCGCGCGATCACTTCACTGCCTCCCATCGCGAACGCACAACCGTGTCAAATAGTAAACACTGTATAAATAGCACGGAGCGGCGGTGCAGCGGTTAGCACCGTGAGCTGTGATCCCGGTGGCACGAGTTTGAGTCCGGGCCGTGACTGGCGTCGCTGGCGAGGGCGACTGGACGCAGTCTTACCCCAACACCCCTCAGGTTTCCACACTGACCGGGATCGTGAAGTGCAGTCAAACCGCATCGCAAGCCCTTCATCCAGCAGTGGAGTGACAAACATCGATCTCTATCTGGGTTTATGAGTCTGTGTATACAGTGGTCCCTCGCTTTACGAGATTATTCCTGTCCAGAATACCTATCGTAATGCGAAACCATCGTAAAATGAGACCAATAATGCCTTAGTACAGTAACAGCAGCACACACCTGTATCAAACTAAGGAGAAGTAAGAACTGAGATGTAAACACTAAAAAGTGCTGCTATTGGCTGAGCAGCTACCCAAGCGGCATGCATTTGCATCGCCGATTGGCTGGCGCGCCACCCACGGTCACGCGCAGCCATATCGTAACACGTATCCATCCGTCCATTGTCAGAAGCCGCTTCCTCCTGTACAGGGTCGCGGTGAGCAGGAGCCTATTCCGGCAGCATAAAGTGAAATTTGGTCGTAACGTGATACTAATATTCTTATGGAGCATATATGGTAAAGTGATTTCACCGTATTTATGAGGCCATCGTAAAGCGGGCGACCACTGTCCGTCCGAGGCCTGCCCCAGGGGCCCTCGCGGTGGAATCCACGCACGTTGCATCGCAGGCAAACTCCCGCGGAGGCACACGCGGCCGACAGCCGCCCCTAATGGGACCCAGATGTCCCCTAAACACCGCGCGCAACTCGCGGCAAGATTTGTGGCCTAACCGATTGTATGGCGGTTAATCGTGAACGTGTTTATGAGACCACGGGATCGTGTTACGCCACAATCTCCGTCGCCAACCCTGCGCCGGCCGACAAGACTGTCGCGTTTCCCGTGGTGTTGTTGAGAACTGCTCTCTGTAGCTGCTCTTTCGGGATAGCAGTGGCGAGCGTTCTTCCCCTGTATTGATGTAGGTTTTTTACGGCTCGGCGTATGAGAAATGTTCTCTACAGCTGCTCTTTTGGGATAGCAGTGGCGAGCGTTTCTCCTCTCTCCCTCAGGACAAGTAGGGTTCTGGCCAATCGGAAGGCAGGGGAGACGCAGGTAAGCAGGAAGTAGGAGAGACGCGGCTTTGGGAGGGGGAACGATATAGAATATGTATTGATGTCGGTTTTCACAGCTCCACGTGTGATGAGAATCGTTCTTAAGAGCTGCTGCTCTTTCGGGATACCCGTACCGAGCGTTCCTACTCCCTCCGAGAAAGCAGCTCTTGGGAGAAATTCTGATAAAGCCAGTGGCTGCGTGAGCTGCGGACTAGAGAACAGCGATCTGAATACACGGTTAGGCATTAGTCGCTTTACTGAGAATGAGTTATTAGAGAGACTGTTCAATGTCCTCCATCATGTTCAATACACATGTTGCATCTTTAGATCACTGAACAAAATATAACACGGCAGCAGAGTTTTTTTGTTATTATTCAGCGTCTCGAGCTCTTGGCGTATCAAACGATTATATTCAGTAAAGCCACTCATGCCGCACCCTGTATTTTGACAAAGTCACAGTGTCTGGCGAGTCAACGCCGGCTAATCACGTGGCTGCCTACCCCCAACCTCTCAGCGCTTTCCTGCAGTGCCGTTGGACCTCTGGGTGAAAGGCTCTACTGTATAATCATAATAAATTATTTATATCGATATTAAACGCTCACTTGAGCAGAACATCATGTTGACTTTAGACGTGTGGAATAATACATGTGGCAGGCTTTCCACTGCGGCCTCTCTCCCCCGATCGGAGCGAGAGCGCCCCGCACACCACCCCCAACACCACCCCCCACACCGCCCCCCCACACACCGTACCCCCACACTGCCCCCCTACAGTTTGTTAAGGCTATACAGGGATCTTTGTTTTTGTATGTCAGCGCCGAGGGTAGCGGGGTTCGACTCCCCACTCATTCATTCCTTGTCTGAAGTTTCAACACTATTCCAGCTGGAAATTCCCACTTTTGCACTGGCACCATCAACGCTCTCCAGCACTCCTCCGCCTTAAGCCTGACGTTGCACGCTTGGAACAGGATCGCCCGTGGGGCGGGTACTCTGCTAGTAGATAATAAAGATGGATTGGACGGACGGCGCGCGGGGACCGTGGTGGCTCGCCGCATCGTCAAGGAGGAGACTCATTCCGTCACTCAACAAAAACAACCGCCGATCGCCAGCTACTCATTCGAAGCCGAGTCGACCTAGGGGAGGCTCGGGACCGGTTCATACATTCGCCACTTGGTCGCGAGCAGGACTCGAACACGGGCGGCCGGGTTCGTAGCGTGGCGCGCTAACCGCTACGCGACCGCTCCCCGCTCGGTGAACCACGCGCGGACATCGGCGGTGATACCCGGCGCTATTGGAAACAGGCGTGCGGGCGAACACACGCGGCCCGTTACAAGACTGCGGGTAGTCCGGTACCGTCAAGCACACGCTGATACAGCTAGCGGCGGGCAGTCAGGCATCCCCCGACGAATCCGGTTGCTGCAAATCATCCGTCAAATTCCATCTCGACTAGCAAGACGCGCTGGCGCAGAGCGCGTGGGTTCGAAACATCTGTCCCGTATTTACTGTCCCGCGCGGTACGGTTTAGTTTTTCCGTCGCGGGCAGGCCGCGCGGAGCTCGCCCGTTCGTCTCCGCGCCGACGCGCTACGCGAGCCGCGTGAGCCACGCGACCCGCTGGCGCCGCCGCCGTGCTGCGGGCGAACGGCGCTGTCGGGCTGCCAGCCAATCAGAGACGGGCACAGGTGCCACGCCCTGCTGCGCCGTACCTGCTTGAGCGCGTGCCGGTACAGGTGGTCCACCAGGATCCACATCTCTTTGGGGATGTCCTGAGCGCTGCCCAGCTCCCCTATCGCCTGCGTCGTCACCTGCGTCACACACGGGGGGGAGGGGGGCAGGGGGAGGAGGTGGGGGGCGGGGGGAGAGGAGGGAGAAGATCCGCGATGATCCTCACCCTGGGCAGCACGGAGCGAGGGCACGGCTGCCAACTGTGTCATTCGTTCCAAGGTTTAAGGAACGAATTACCATCAAAAAATGGACAGTACCATTGGTCTGGAGGGATTATAATCCTCGCCTAGTCTGGGAATGCCTGGGAATCCCTCAGGAAGAGCTGGAATCTGTTGATGAGGAAAGGGATGTCTGGTCCACCCTCCTTAAAGAGCTGTCGCCGCGACCCTCGGCAGGACAAGCGGTTTCGAAAATGGACGGATGGATTATTGGTCTCGCTTTACGATGGTTTTCACATCACGATATGTGTTCTGCAATGGATTCATGTGGTAAGCTCTAGATCTGTGCCTTGTTATTGTCCCCCCCCGACCCCCAGCTAAGCTTAACTTGTAAACATTAAAACATCTGTTCGTATTTTTTAATATCCTAGTATTTTTAAACCTTCGTTGTTGTGTTCCAGTCCATGTATATGCCAAAACTGGGGTCTGAGAGAAACGGCATTTCGATCCTCTATATGTCCTGTACATATGGCAGCATTGACAATAAAGTTGAATTGAATTGAATAAAGCGAGGGACCGCTGTACTGCCTCTCGCGCGGCGGCGCTCACCGTGGCGAGCGGCTGTGAGGTGCGGCACAGCGCCGACAGCGACGCCCCGAAGCAGCTCTCGGTGTAGGAGCCGGTGACGATGACAAAGTGGTCGCGACCGTCCTGCAGGTGCAGCACCAGGATGTCGTCCAGGCTGCGGCCCTGCCCCCCGCCCAGCAGCGACGCCATCTCCTGGTTCACGTACACCTCGATGGTCACCACCACCTGCTCGCCTACTCGCTCACGGAGGACGAGGAGATAGCGGCGCGTGTCACGGAGAGACGGCGCGACAGATGGAGAGATGGAGCGAGTGGCGAGGTGAGCGATAGAGCGGGTGGCGAGGTGGGCGCAGTGAGTGAAGCGAGTGACGATGTGCGTGATGGAGTGAGTCAGTGGTAGAGTGCAGAGTGTTAGTGACAGAGTGACAGAGCCACAGAGCGGCCGAGTGGCCACCTTTCATGATGAACCCGGTGTTGGGCTTCACACTGAGCCAGGGTTTGCAGTATCCCGTGTCGTTGAGCTTGGGCACGAACTCGAAGGTGCAGGGCACCTGTCCGTCGTTACGAATCAGCATCGTGTCCGAGCGCAGCTGCCGGAACTTCACCTCTGGGAAAGAGAACTGCACACACGGCGCCGACCCTCAGACGCCCGCTACGCACGGGCGCTGCCCCGCCTCGTGCCCCGCGTCTGCCGGGACAGGCTCCGGCAGCGGGGTCGGTAACGTGCGGCACGCGTGCCGCTCGTGGCTGACGATTGTGAGCGGCATGCTCGAAAATCTAATTGACGGCGAAAAAAGGTTTTTAAAACAATAAAAATTGCAATGAGGAGGTCGCGGGACAGATCAAGGTGCCATGGGCTGACGGCTGTGCCAAACTAGGTGCCCGTGGCCCGGCGGCGACCAACCTCGACGCAGCTGAGCGAGACCGAGGGGAGGAACTCGTTCTCCAAGCGGTCGAGCTGCCGGATCACTTCCTCGTACACGCGGCTGTAGCGCAGCTGGTCCACCACGTTCACCTGTGGCGCCATTGTCAGCATCGTCAGCATCGTCATCAGCGCCATCATCGCCATCATCGTCAACTTCAACAGTGAGTGGGTGGGTGGGTGAGTGAGCGGGCGAGCGAGTGCCCGACGAGCGAGCGTGCGTTTGGCTCACCGTAACGTCGAGCACGGCGCTCACGGGTTTGTGGTCGCTGGTGCGGAGTGACGGGTGGCTGCGGTATCGTCGCGGCGCCACGCCGTCGCCACGCCACAGCACGCGGTC
The DNA here is from genome assembly GCA_036362915.1 of Geotria australis. Lineage (NCBI taxonomy): Eukaryota > Metazoa > Chordata > Hyperoartia > Petromyzontiformes > Geotriidae > Geotria > Geotria australis. Next base: position 5,333,467 of record JAZEWU010000042.1, on the reverse strand, counting down.
GCACCACGCGGGCGCGCGGCCCTTCTCACTGACACACACGGCACACGCGACACACACGGGGGGGGGCGTGTGACACGCGGTACGACCCAAGGCAAAGATCCCCCGTATAGCCTTAACGGACTGGAGCGTGAAGTGCCGTTAGCGAGTAGCACCTATGAAGGCCAGCACAACACACGGGGGGGTGGGGGAGGGCGTGGGTGGCCAGCACACACACACACCTGCACACACACCTGACATCACCACGGCGCCTGTGCCAGGACAGGTGCACCTTCAGGCCATACAGAGTGTCGAAGACTCGCTGACAGGAGGTCAAGGGACAGACCCAGGTGTCACGTGTTGACTGACTCGCCGAGGCACCACCTCTGCTCACTACCGTGCCAAATCACTGCATTTTATCCGCCCGGCGCTCGGCTCACTGTTGTGAACGTCGCTCCTCCGCCTTCTGCTGTTGTTGGAAGTGTACTGCCTCCAACTGCCCAGTAGCACACACGCACACACACGGTCACACACACAGGGTGCTCCCCCGCTCACCTCGTGTCCCAGTTGTCGGTGCCCGTGTCGTACTTGTAGGTGGGAGCGAAGCAGAGCTCCGACTCCCGGAAATCCTCAAACGCCGCCTTCCTCCGTTGCTGCTGCATCAGCTGGGGGCACGCACGAGTGTGTGTGGGTGCGTGTGTGTGTGTGGGTGGGTGCGTGAGTGGGGAGCGGGGGTCTAGCGGTTAGCGCACTGCACTACGAACCCGGCGGTCTGTGTTCAATTCCCGGCTCACGGCCAACACCACCGGCGATTTTCTGAAGCAGTCCTGAGGCCTCCCCAAAGCACCACGTAGTCAAATGAGTACGCGGTGTGTAAACATCGCCACAAGCCAGGCAATGGTGCCCGGGTGTGGTGCTCGCCACCCGCCCCATCGTGTGCCATGCCGGCCTTCATAGGTGCTACTCGCTAAAAGCACTTGCTCCAACAGACTGTAGAGGCTATACAGAGAGCTTTGTCTTTGTGCATTACCAGCGGATGCATACAGATGTAAGTTTAGCCTCCCACGCCTGAGGATGCTTCCAACGTGGGAGGCGAAACGTCGCGAGGGAGAGAGGCAGAGCGCCCAGTGACACGGCTATCCCGAAAGAACAGCTCTGCCGAGCAACCGTCACGGATCGAGCCGCGAAAACCTACATCAGAACAATTCCACCCGTGCCGCCACCAAGGGACGGATTCCCCCCGGCTCCGCCCGCGGCCCACGGGCCTCACTAGTCCCGTGCGAGGGCCCGGGTCACCTGGTCGTTGTCCTGCAGCTTCTTGTAGTCGTTGTTGTTGATGAGGATCTTGACCTCGTCGGAGCGAAGGTTGTTGATCCGGTAATTGAGGTCGCCGAGCCAGATGACGACGCTGTGCGGGGGGTAGTGGGGGAGGAGGGGGGGAGGCGAGGAGGGGCTCAGGGAGGCGCCGGGTACGTAATGGCCGGTTCTGAGCGCCAAGTCACCGTCGCTCGTGTTTGAGACGCGCGCGATTAAAACATCGCAGCAACGCAGGGTTTTATTTCGTGCGATATAGGTTTGTGTTGAATTAGGACCCCGTCTCTAACACGGTGCCATGATATAAAGGGTCTCTGTTGAATTAAAAAATATATATTTTAATTTGTCGTCAGCCTGCCACGGCTGATAAGACACCGAACGTCGAAACCGCTCTGCTCGTGTTGGAACAAATGCTGCTGAAATTACGCGCTCCCCCTCACGACCCCCATTCCCTTCATTCCTCCAATTCCCCTCCTGAACATTGTTCCCCCCCAACCCCGTTGCCTCCCTCGCCCC
>JAZEWU010000042.1:5313014-5329874 GCA_036362915.1 Geotria australis | reverse complement strand
GTGTGTAAATATCGTCACTAGGGAGACAAAGGCGGCCGGGCGTGGTGCTGGTCACCAACCCCCTCGTGTGCCGTGTCGACCTTCATAGGTGCACGCTAACGGCACTTGCCCCTACAGTCTGTTAAGGCTATAACGGGGGATCTTTGGTGGAGGTGCTGCCGCCAGTGCTGGTGTTGTTAGAGAAGCTGCTGCTTGTGCTGCTAATGATGTTGCCAGCACTGCCGCTGCCAGTGCTACGGAGGCACCGGCGCGGCACCGGTTTTGCCGACTCCTGCCCCGCGACCCCGCGACCCCACCATACCCGATGCAGTAGATGTCGGCCGTCTCCCCGTCGCAGCTCAGCCAGTCGTGCAGGCTGCCGCCGTACGGGCTCTGCCCGTTCACGTTCCACGTGCCGACGAAGAACCTGCGGTCGCGCGGCAGCGTGCCATCTCGCCGTCGTCACCTCGTCGTCACCGCAAGCTATACGGCGGTCCCCCGCTTTACGATATCGATTCGTTCCGGAACACGTATCGTATTGTGAAACCGTCGTAAAGTGAGACCAACAATACTGTACGTTGTATTATGGTTTCGAACAAAGGAGCAGTAAACACTGAGATGTGAACACTAACAAGCGCTGCTATTGGCTGAGAAGCTACCCGAGCGGCACGCGTTTGCATCGCGGATTGGCGACTGCACCAGCCACGCTCACGCGCAGCCGTATCGTAACACGTATCGCAAAGTGACATTTGATCGTAATGTGATACGAATGTTCTTACAGAGCGTATATCGTGTCACGCTTGGAAGAGCAAGGGGGGAAAAGTGAACGGGGGAGCGAGGGGGGGCGAGGTGAGCAAGGTGGGCGAGCGGGGGGCGAATGGGGGGGCCGGGCGGAGGAGCAAGCGAGCGAGCGGGTGGGAGACAAGCGTAGGTGGGCGAGCGAGCGAGCGAGTGGTGAGCCCCACCTGAGCGTGCTCTTGGTAGTAAACTCGCACGAACGCCGCTTCATGAACTCGTGGATGATGCGCTCGCGCTGCACCGTCATGCGCTCGGGGCCCATGGCGCGCAGCGTGGTGAGCGGCGACGTGGGCCCCGCCGCGCCGTCACTGTCCTGCCGCCCGATGCGCCTGCGCTCGGCACAAACACAAGCACCGCGCCCGGCCGCCTTTTCGTCAAACTGCAACGTCTCCAAAACAACCTAGCAGGTGCAGTCCTCAAAATCAAAGCGAGCGGACCAACCACCCACAAAATGCATGGACACTCTACACTGGCTACCCATCCACCAACGCATCACTTACAAAACAGTAATAATATGCCACCGCGCTATCCACACAGGACACCCTAAATACCCCGGCCACTCGCCCCAACACAATCCCGCACTCCACGCAGCTCATAACGGCACCTACTTCACACACCGCGCTCACGCACAAGCTTCGCACAACGCCGATTCTCGGTCGCGGCACCCACAACCTGGAATAGCCTGCCACATCTATAACGCCTAATACAGTTCCCCACAACCTTAAGAAAACTTCACCTCTTCACCAACTCACAACAAACCAACTTAGCGAGGCTCTGTGCCTCTGAATCAACTGATGCAACGCGCCCGATGGCGCCCCCCACTCACTCGATGGCTCGCGGAGTGGGCCTCATGGGCACCGGCGGGGGCGGCCTGGCGGGAGGCCGCCGCTCCCCGTTCTCCGCCTCCCCGCCGGCCGCCACGGCGGGAGGCTTGGCCGGCCTCGGCGGCGGCTTCCTGCCCGCCGGCTTCGGCTGTTCGGCCGCCGCCGTCACCGTCGCCACCGTCGCCACCGTCCGCTCCTTGCCAGCGGCCTCCGTGGGGGGCACCATCCCGCTGCCGCTCACTCCCGCGTCCCTAGCAACGGGCGGCTCCCACGGGTCGCTCCCCGCGGCCCCTCCGCCCGGCCCCCGCAGGCCCAGGCCGAACACGTCGTCGTCCGGCGCGGTGGGCGGCCGCGCCCCGGCGGCGGCCGCCCCCCACGGGCCCCGCTCCGGCCCGCTCGCGGCGCCGGGCGGCGGCGCCGGCCCGGCCCCGTTGTCGAAAAGGCCCGGAGTCCGAGCTTGGCCGCCGCTCAAGGACAGGAAGTCGGCAAAGTTGTCGTCGAAGCCGCTCGGCGTCGCTGCGGGGAGAGTTTGGCAGACGCGGGGAGCGTTAGGCCGGCGGCGGGGGCGCAGGAGGCCCGGTGCCGGCCGGGGAAGGCCCCGACGCGGACGTGGGCCTCCGCGTGTAGAACGATGGGAAAAATGTGTTATACTTATATAGCGCCGCTCACGCAGAGGTCCCAATGCGCTGCAGACTTACACACGTCCGACTCACGAACGGACACACTAACGAACGAGTGCCCGCAGGATACTATTCATTGCAGTATTCTGAATATTACATATTGTGTTCGGATTTTAGGTCATTCTCTGCCTCTTCGACATTGAATGAATATGCGCGGTGGCAGATTGTAACTATTGTTATTATCCACCGCCCGTTTGGAACCGCCCGTTCGGTGCCTTAAAGCAATGCGGGTGAGCTGACAGATCCTTCTAGGCAGGGACCTCTCTCTCTTAGATACGGGTCCTAGCTCGACACAAAACTCTATAGTACACAGGCATGTTAACTGTACAGTACACAGGCATGTTAACCGTGAGCTTAGGCCGCTGTGTAACGAGCAAGCACTCCAACGACAGCAGAATCGCGACTTAAACCCACTCGACGGTTGCCTAGTCACAATCGCTTTGCGCTCGCACTGACTTACAAATAGGACTCTTATCTAACGACACTGGTTCATAAATCCCACTCACGTCCACACTCCTTGGGGAAACGTGGCGAGATACGGCTTAAGGTTACAATAATAATAATTTTAGATTTATAACGCGCACATATTCATTCACTGTCGAAGGTACTCATTCGACGAGACAACGACTCAGAGGCGCGAGAAAAGCACAGAGGCGGAGGAGGCAGCCAGTCGGTTTGCCGGCGCCATATTGCCACACACTGCTTCCTATATATTAGGATGTTATCGGTCAATTAATTAATGAGTATTTTTTTAAGTTGTAGGAGGAAACCAGAGAGCCCGGAGGAAACCCACGTAGAACAGGGGGAGAACACACAAACTCCACACAGAAAGGCACCCAAGGCCGGGATCGACCCTGCTCGGGCAAGACCATTCTTTCTGTGAGGCACAGATATTACCACTGTGCCACCCTGCCGCCTCTGCTGCTGGTTGAAACCCGCAGCAGAGGCATCGGCGGTTTCACTTCTCTAAAAAAAGAAAATCTACAGTCTCCAACTTAAGAACCGCTGACTTTTCTCAGAAGCGGTACAGGCAGTTCCGCTTGTACTTACAAACGTGTTCCCAGAAGATAATATTAATATTTAACGTTATTCTATAAATTGTATGAAGTATACCATATAACGTTAACTATTGTGGTTTTGTAAACAACAAATATATACAGCAGTACAAAAAACTGTCCAAATCCTCAAAGCATCGAGTGCATTACTGCTTCGCGTACAGTACAGAACGACGTTAAATATATTCCGTTCCGTCTATGATCACCTATTTGTTAGTGTACAGATAATCTAAAACAGATATGAGGTTTAACCTTTTCTGGCAATGAGACCTAGTGTTAAGATCTTAAAAACACCAAATGGACACATTTTTAAAGGGTCCAGTTTGCAAGAAGCCACACATGCTTGTGTGGGCCAATCGGTTTCAAGGACAATGCATGTATTATCAAATCATTTTGTTTGCATGTTTTTGCCACAAGCATGTGTGGCTTCTGAATGTGCGCGGGGAGCGGTGGTGTAGCGGTTAGCGTGCTGCACCACGAACCCGGCGACCCGAGCTCGATTCCCGCTCACGGCCCCCACCAGTGACTGTGTGTGTACACGTGGCATCACGCGTCTGCTGTGCGTGTTATTCGACACCCCGGACGCCCGTGGAAACGAGGCGTCTCATCTCAAAGAAATTCCCGGGTGAAATATTTCTGATTAATAAACGCGAATGTTTTTGTACTCATGTAGGTTTGTCACGGCTAGATGGGTGACGGTTGCTCTTCAGAGCTGTTCTTTCGGGATAGCCGTGTCACCGAGCGATCTCCCTGTCTCCCTCGCGATGTTTAGCCTGCCACGTTCTAAACTTAACGCCTGATGATGCTTCCAACCTGAGAGGCCAAACGCTGCGAGGGAGAGAGGGAGATCGCTCGACACGGCTATCCCGAAAGAACGGCTCTGGAGAACAACCGTCACGAATGGTGTTAATACCATGTGCCACCGACAGGCCCCTGCGTTAATTTACTTGACATTTCACACTTTTAGTCAGTTTGTATTTAAGCTGAAGTGAACCGTTGAGCCATGTAGCTCTATTTAACACTTATCCAGCAAGTTACAACATCTCAGGGCACCATGGGCAACTTAGTCAGGACAAGTAACCTCGGCAGCATGTCTCTGGACTGTGGAAGGAGACCGGAGTACCCGGCGAAAACCCACGCAGACACGGGGAGGACATGCAAACTTCACAGAGCGAAGCACTCGAGCCGGGATTCGAACCCGGGGCCTTCTTGCTGTGAGGCGGCAGCGCTACTCACTGCACTATCATCCCTCCCACGTTAGAGTACTCATTTGAAAAAGGTGCACACTTGTTTTCAAGCGTTTAATCATTAGCCACGAGGAACGACCTTTCGAACAACGCGTGCATTCATTTCCACAAACGCTCGCGGCCGTCTCCCTCGCGCGTTGGGCAGGACGGCTTTTACTGCTCCCGCAGGTTCAAAGGTCAGATGGAACCGGTGCGACGCGGTGTCGCCACGCGGGGTCACGCACGTGGCACCAACGGCGACCTACGTTTTACCTAAAGGGACACAATCCTGATTGGCGGCAGGGTGGCACAGTGGTAACATCCGCTCCTCACAGCGGATGTCCTGCCCGAGGCGGTTCAACTTCCACCTCGGGCGCCTTTCTGAGTGGATTTTGTGCGTTGTCTCCCCTTGTTCTGCGTGGCTTTCCTCCGGGTTCTACGTTTTCCTCCCACAACAAAAAAACACTCTAATGAATTGGCCACTACCATCAGGAGCACGTCAAAAACACCAAATTGAAAGTGGGTTCCCGAAACAACATCCTACGAAAACTGGTCAACTCCAAATGGGGAGCCACAGCACACACATTAAGATCTACTGCTCTGGCCTTGTGCTATTCCTCTGCGGAGTATGCATGTCCTGTCTGGGAGAGGTCAACCCATGCCAAGAAACTTGACCCGGCATTGAACAACACCTGCCGCCTGATCACTGGCTGCTTGAAACCCACACACACAAACAACCTGTACCTCCTCGCTGGCATTGCCCCTGCTGATATCCGACGGGAAGTGGCCAGTCGAGTCGAGATGACAAAGGCTACTAGCGATGAACGCCACCTCCTTCATGGACGTCAACCCCCGGCCCAACGACTGAAGTCAAGAAGAAGCTTCCTCAGCCATGTGCAGCCCCTAACAACATCTCGAGGGGAAACCAGACTCCAGCTCTGGACGGAAAAGCTTGAGAGTGACCCTCCTGCAACTGGCATGGGAATCCCACCTGCTGAAGACTTCCCTCCTGGCTCAGATGCACCATGGATTCAGTGGAAGACACTCAACCGCCTGAGAACTAGAACGGGACGATCAAAAGATGCTTTGGTCAGATGGGGCTACAAGACCGGCCCAACCACCTGTGAATGTGGAGAAGCAGACCATACTATGGAACACTGCCTTGTCTGTGCTCTACTACCCAACCTCTGCAGCTCAAAAGACCTTGCGGAGTTCAATGAAAATGCAAGGGGCTGTGTAAGAAAATGGGAAACTGTAATTTAACATCGCGCTTCGAAGAATCGCAAAGAAGAAGAATCATAATATTCAGGACGCAGTGTCTGGCATTTGTTGGCGCTGGCGAACCGCGTGGCTGCCTTCCCCCTCCCTACCTCTCTGGAGTTTCCTCGCGCCTCTGAGGCGTTCTGTACCTCTCTTCGACATTGAAAACGTGCGGTGCATTAAAAATCCTAATTATTATTCATTCATTCATTCATTTTCAGAAACCGCTTAATCCTGTACAGGGTCGCGGTGAGCCGGAGCCTATCCCGGCAGACATAGGGCGCAAGGCATGGCTATACCAAGGACGGGACGCCAGTCCATCACAGGGCACCGGGGGCAATTTAGTCCGCAGGCCAATTAACCTATGCATGTTTTTGGACTGTGGGAGGAAACCGGAGCGCCCGGCGAAAACCCACGCGGACTATAATCACAATTCTTATTATCATAACAGGCAGTGCAGTTGCTGCGTGTGCTTGATTAGCAATCTCCCGGGTGCTATAAAACAAGAACCACTTGGCGGAGAGCCCACAGTGGTCATGCCCACGTAGAGACTGATCACCCGTCACGATAATGTGGAATTGCCAGCCAAGCAAGGCCGGTGCGTATGCCCTCAAGTTGTCAGGTGTGGTGTGTAGCAGTGGGGGTGACCTTCACACAGGTGGTGCCCCAGCCAGTCATCTCAGTCGGGCAGCCAATAGCAAGCACCTGGGTCTGTCCCATGGCCTCCTGTCAGCGAGCCTTCGACACTCTGCGTGGCTTCAAGGTGCACCTGGCCTGGCACAGGCGCCGTGGTAACGTCACCGCCACTTCGTGGCGAACGGCGGTTGTTGTTGTGACCTTCAAGCTACGAGGTTCGGGCCTGGCACCAAGTCACCCGGAGCCCGAACCCTGGCAAGCGCAGAAACCGCGTCCTCACATTACGGGGGAGGCACGGTGGTGTAGCACTGAGTATCGCTGCCGCCTCGCAGCAAGAAGGTCCCAGGTTTGATCCCCGGCTTCGGTGCCTTCCTGTGTGGCGGTTTGCATGTTCACTCCCCGTGTCAGCGTGGGTTTTCGCCGGGCACTCCGGTTTCCTCCCACAGTCCAAAGACATGCTGTCGCCACATAGATTAATTGGCCTGCGGACTAAATTGCCCAGGTGCCCTATGATGGACTGGTGTCCGCTTAGCCGGATTACGCGCAAAACCAGATTCAACACGGTGCTCACTAAGCCCACGAACGACCCGGCACGGGCGGTGCACCGTCGCCAGCGTGCCCGCGGCAACCGCCCCGCCCCACCCGCTCCACCCTTGCCACCGCACACCACCGCTCCACCCTCAACCTCGAACACTCACGGACAGCAATCCCACCAAACCGCTGTGCCTCCCACAAGAACTGGAGACAAGCTAGAGACGAACAGGACGGGTTTAAGCAAGGCGCGCCCGGGGCTCGGAGCCCACGGTCCCAACCCCGGCACTGCACGCGATATGCGGCAGTTAACAGTATCTTACGGGATCCGTAGTAAAGCTCTGTTTAAGGGTTTAGGTCATGTGGAAAAATATGTAAGTGTCGTATACCCGTCCATATGTTGGAGAATCAAGCGGGCACAAACAGCACTTACCTCCAAAGATGTTACCGACGTTTCACTGGAACTTACATCTAGCGTCTAAACAGAGCTTGACTATGGATAACACTGGTCATGAAAGCCTTCCAGTTAAATTTAGTATCTTACGGGAGTTCGTTTGTAAGCACGAGCGTTCGCAAGCCGGACATTCGTACGTCTGGCACTGCCTGTAGCACTTGTGTGAAAAGTCAATGGTTATTCTGTCGCACGTTTGTTGTCTGGCAGGAATCCCGCTTCCAGAGCTTGCAAACTCACAGGGTGTTTTTCTGCTGTAATAATAAACATCTATCTGGTTGCTCTTCAGAGCTGTTCTTTCGGGACAGCCGTGTCGAGCGCTCTCTCTACTTTGCGACGTATAGCCTCCCACGTTGGAAGCAGGAGTCCCGTAGAGCTTGCAAGCTCACTGGGTATTGTTATGCTGTAATAATAAACATCTACCTATCATCAGTGCATCTATCTATTTATCATCTGTCCAGACTGGGACTAACCACAGTAATGTTGTTGTTGATGATCGTATGGAGGAGTCGACGGCTGCTCCGTGGGAGAGAAACGCGGCCGTGACGGGTGGGCCGAGAGCGGCGCGGCGCGTGGTGCGGACTAACCGCGGACGGGACGTCTCGATCTCCGTAACGAGATCTCCCGTCACGGCTCCCGATCGCGTCACGCTCCTGGCCGCCGCCGCCGCCAGTCATGTGCTCCGCTTATCAACCCCGCCGAGCTATCGTTAACCGTTGAATTCAAATAACGCGCTTTTCAAAGAAGACCCGTGCTCGTGAAGAGTTTTCGGTAATGGTGGTTGCTCTTCAGAGCTGTACATCAGTACAAAATTGTTAGTGGTCAATTAAATAAGTCACAAGCCCTGTGGACCGCCGTCTAGAATGTGGTGACCCAACAACACAGAGCGACACAGTGGCAGCCAGGCGGTGTCACAACTCAGCACTACACACGACAGACGGCACACAGCCAAGGCCAAGCGGGTAGCAGCGCACACAATCAGAACTCGTAGCGAGCACTCAGCAGCTGACCTCTAGCACCGCGGCCTTCGATTAACCACCAGCACTACCCTCCCTTGTGGATGCTGACACGAGTGTGGGGGTGAGAGGCAGGAACCGGGGCTCACCTCCACTCATTGGCAGGTCACCGCATCCCCACACCGCGAACCACCACGAGGATTGCCGCGCGCGTGCGTGGCTGGTGTGAGTGGCTGGTGTGAGTGGCTGGTGTGATTGACTGGTGTGAGTGACTGGTGTGGGTGTGAGTGACTGGTGTGGGTGTGAGTGACTGGTGTGAGTGTGAGTGGCTGGTGCAGCAGTAGCACGACTGTCACTACGACGGGAGCGAAGGGAGCCGAGTAGCCACACCCAGCCAGGTGTAGCCACACCCAGACATACGTAACCACGCCCAGCCAGGTATAGCCACGCCCAGGCAGGGGCAAGCCTCCGCAGCTCAAGGCAGTCAAACAGGAGTTTCCAGTCGACAATAAACGCACACGGCACGCTCCACGTACACTATTGACAAGTGGGATTAGTGAGTTACTCAAACAGGACGGTGTGTGCTAGCACAGGTCAGGAGGTCGCCAGAGGGGTTCCAGGGAGATGTACAGACGTCTGCCACAGTTGTGCCCGTGACCAAAGACAAAGATCCCCCATATAGACTAAACAGACTGGAGGGGCAAATGCCGTTAGCAAGCACCTATTAAAGTCGACACGGCACACGGGAGGGTGGGCGACCAGTACCACGCCCGGCCGCCTTTATCTCCAAGTGGCAATGTTTACACACCGCACTAGGTAGTCATTTGAGACTGAATCGACCTAGGGGAGGCCCAGGACCGGTTCAGAGACTCGTCACTGGTGTTGGCCGTGAGCGGGATTCGAACTCGGGTCGCCAGGTTTCTAGCCCAGCGTAGCGCTAACCACTGAGCCACTGCTCCGCACGGCTGGCTCTGCAGGTGATCCCCGATAACCTAAACCTCTGCGACAACGCACTTCTCAAAAACCTCGACATCCGATGCATCCGCAGCCTCAATGGTTGCCGGGTGACAGATGAAATCCTGCACCTGGTGCCCAACGTAGCAAACTTCCGCATGACCCATCAAGCTCTGGGCAACGTGTCGCCTTTACAATCAGCTTTATCTCAGTTCTTTCACCATTATTGTCGTTAATGCTGTAGCAGCTTAGTCTAATTTGTAGATGTCACAGATACTGTGATTATTGTCCATCTTCAGTGTTAAATCATCCCATAGACGTCAATGTTAAATCATCCCATAGACTCCAATGTTACGTGTGTCTTTGTCTTTGTTCTTGGCGTTGTTTCCCCCTCATGTCTGTCTCTCTGTCTTCCTGTCTCTGTGTCCCTATGTCTCCCCCTCCCTCTCTGTTTCCCTGCGTGTTTGTCTTTAAGGAAGTGACGGCCATCTTAGGGGACGCTGGCAGATTTTTGCCGCTCTTAAGATTGCCAGTTTCATGACCTTTCAGTGTATTCGAAACGGCCTTTAGCATTTAATTTTCGTTGCTTTGGTTTTTATTAGCTGTTTATTTTCCTGTCGTTGTTGACATGCTGTTCTCTCTGATGCCCTTGTGCAGCGCTTTGTGACCCTCGGGTGAAAGGCGCTCTATAAAATGCTATAAAAAATAAATGCTATAAAAAAAAAAAAATACGCGCACAATACGTCGACTCGACGTAATCCAGTACAGGGTCTTAGTGAGCCATAGCCTATCTCGGCAGACACAGAACGCATGGCAGGGCCATATCTAGGAAGGAACACCAGTCCATCACAGGGCAATAGGGGCAATTTAGTCAGCAGGCCATTCATCTAAGCAGCATGTCTTTGGACTGTGGGAGGAAACTGGAAAACCCGGAAAAAACCCACGTGGACACGGGCAGAACATGCACACTCCACACAGAAAGACGGCACCCGAGCCAGGAATCAAACCCGGTCTTCGTGTTGCGAGGCGGCAGCGCGGCTCACCGCGCCGCCGTGCCGCAGAGGAGAGGCAAGCAGCTGCGAGTAGGACGATGGTCACACACTCATCTCAGGCGACGTCGGAGAAAACAACTCCTCACCGCCGCTTCCTCTTCCTGCTATGTCGCTCGGCAGTGCCTCTCGGTATCTGTTCTCCAGGACCCAACTCCTAGTCTCACCACCACCACCTGTTTCAACTTAGCATTATTTTACATATTTATATTTTAAACACAAACCTGAGTTTGAGTGCGCCGCGGCGCTGTCCAAGCCCAGCAGGTCGGCCTCCTGCACCCAGGGCCTTCGCGACGACGCCGCCGAGCCGCCCGGCCGAGGCGCCTCTCCGGCGGGCGCGGTGGCCGCCGCGACCCGCAAGGCGGACCAGGCCGACTCCAGCGAATCGATGTCCATGGGGTCCTGCGCCCTGACGACGAGCGGCGCCGCGGCGCGGGCGGGGAGGCTCCCCAGGCCGAGCAGGTCGGCCTCGGGCACGGAGCTCCGGGCGAGCTTGTCGCGGTACGGAGCCGTCCACTGGAAGCCGTCGGCGGGAGCCGCGACGCCGTCAGGCTTCCGCGCTGCACGCACGCACGCGCACGTGGTTCCCGGGCACGTGCGTCACCCGCCGCCACGGACAGACCGTCCCGCGCGCCGTCGACGAAATACCGCGGCCTCGACGGTCACCCGTCTGCAGCGCCTCCAGCGTGGGAGGTGAAACGCTTGCGACGGCTATCCCGAAAGAGCAGCTCTTGAGAGCTATTCTCACGTTGTTGCTGTATGCGTGACATCCGCTTGCCGGCAATGCCAGACGATCCATTTACCAACCTTAGATCCCAGTTAGAACTGAAATGTCTGCCTAGTTGTGATTGCAAATCTTGATCTGTTTGAAATGCTGCAAATTGTTGCACTTGTTCCCTCTCAATGTTAAATAAGCTACCTATAATTTGTTTTTGTTTTTCCCATCGCAATGTAAAACTGTATTTTTATTTGTTTATCAGATCAATCATGTGCAATGCTGTGTGTAAATGTTTTTTTGGTTTGGTTAATTTGTTATTTTTAGATTTTATTTATTTTTGTCGTGTCGCTTGTAAGCTCACTGGGTATCTTTCTGCTGGAATAATAAACATCTATCTATCAACACCGCGTGGGGGGCCGTGTGTAGGCCGCGTGGCCGGGCCCGTCGACCCGCTCACGGTGTCGCCAGCGGCGGGTCGCGCGACGCGGCGGGTCGCGTGACGCGCCGGCCCGTGGCCGCGTTGCTCTGCCCGCGGGCGTCGCGAACGCGACACCCGGCGGCCGTGTCGGATTCCCCGCGTGCGGCCGCGACAGCGGAAACGCGGAGAATGACGACGCGAGCGAGCGTGTGCGACGGGGCACCGACCGCGAGCGAGCGTGCGCGTCGGGGCACCGACCTGCGATGGCCTTCACCGTCTCGGTGAGGAATATCTCCGTGTCGAAGTTTCGATGCATCTCAAGCACGAGGTCTTCCGCTCCGCTGCCACACGACACCCTCATCCCGCTCGCTGCACCCCCACACGCACACACAAACATAAAGATCCCCCCCGTATAGCCTTAACGGACTGTAGAATCAAGTGTTGGTGGTGAGTGGCACCTACAAAGGCCAGCACGGCACACGAGGGGGTGAATGGGCAGCGCCACGTCTAGCCGCCTTTGTCTCCCTTGTGACAATGTTTACACACAGCACTAATAATAATAATAATAGCATTTATATAGCGCCTTTCACCCGAGGGTCACAAAGCGCTGCACAGAGCTGCAGAGAGAACGACATTTCAACAACGACAGAGCACGGAAAATCAGCAATAATTTTTTTTGAGGTTTTTTTTTTTTTGAGAGAACGGCACAACAACGGGGAGACAACGGGGGAGACAGAAAACATCTCGGCACGGCACCGATAACCCACTCCTAGGGGAGGCCCAGGACCGTTTCAGAAAATCGTCACTGGTGTTGGCCGTGATCGGGATTCGAACTAGGGTGATAGCCAGGTTTGTAGCCCAACGTGCTAACCACTGAGCTACCGCTGCCAACTGGAACAAGCACACGCGCGCACACGCTCACACACACGCACACGTTACACAGCGCCTGTGCGAGGCGCGTGCGGGAACCCCGCGTTCCGACCCGAGCGGGCACCGGGCCATCGGTGTCGTCATCGTTATGCGGCCCGCTGCCAGTACCAGACGTTCCACGTTACTATGGCGAGGACGGTATGTCCAGAGGGCACCTGCTATTGACTTCCCCGCAAAGTGAGAATTGCTCCCAAGAGCTGCCCTATTTAAAGCGAGCAGCACCTATTAAAGCCATTACGGCACACGAGGGGCTGGGTGGCCAGCACCGCATCTGGCTGCCTTCGTCTCAACAGTGTTAATGTTTACACGCTACACCAGGTGCCACACACACACACACTACAACTATCAGTGAAAAGTCGTACCTTATAGGTTCACTCTCCAACATAGGGGTGTGATGCTGAAGTAGTAAATAATTGGCACTCGTGCAGAACAGTGGGAGAACACAAACGCTTCACAGAAAGCTGCCCGAGGCGGGAATCAATCCGCCTCATCCAGGACTCTCTTTCCGTGAGGCGCGGATGTTACGACTGCAAGTTTTCACGGTTCCAGGTATTAAAATTGCTCTTAAGAGCTGCTCTTTTGGGACAGTCGTGTCACGCGGAGGAGAGAGGAGGAACACTCAACACGGCTATCCCAAAAGGGCAGCTCTTAAGAGCAATTCTGCAACATATCTTTCATTCATTGCAATTAAAACATGCCAGTGACGTCGCTCCACTCATGCGCGTACCTTTATTCACCCCTGGTCCAGTCTCCTCTGCAATAAAATAAAGACATTTGTGTTCAACAACGCAGAACATCGACTCATCTAATGTAATTTCATTATCAATCAATTCATACATCTCGTTTTGTTAATTCACTGCTGGATGACGGCCTCCCCACACTGGACAGTCAGTCACGGGGGTATTTGACCATGCTTCACCACGCTGGCCAGTGTGGGATGAGTCGGGGGGCGTGGAGCCAGCGACTGATTCAGATACCGCTCGCAACTCATGTTAGCTGGAATTGAACTCGGGTCGCCGTATTCATAGTGCATAGTGCTAACCGCTGCACTGCCGCTCCTCCCAATATCACAGCACAGGGGTTGATGGCGGGAGCTCGTTCGTAAGTACGAGCGTCAGTAAGTCAGGGACCGCCTGTACATAGGCACGCAACACGCACAGACACGGCACACCGACACGCTCAGACACGGCACCAGTACAGTAATACCAGCTTTACGTCAAATTCGCCTTTACGCCACTTTTCTACAGTAAATTTCAGTTCAGCGAACGTCATTACGTCCGACGTTACGTCACTCAGCAGCGTCACCTACGTCATGATTGTGTTCATTATAATTGTGTTCATTATTTTAAAAAAAATATGACTAAAATGTGTGTTTAGTGTTCTTTAAGGTTTAGCGATAGTTAAATTATTTCGCGAGTTATTTACACTAGTTTTACGGTGTTTGTCCTCATTTTAAGGCATGGCGTCCGGTTTACGTCAAAATCGAGTTACGTCACGGCTTTTGGAACCAATTATTGACGTAGGGCGTGGTACGACTGCACAGACATGCACACGCACGGACGCGGCTTTGCGAGCGTGAGCGGCGCCGGTGGACGGGACGCACCGGCGGAGAGCGTGAAGGAGCCGTCGAGCGGCAGCAGCGCCTCGAGCCGCAGCGTCCTCCTCCCCGCCACCGTCTGGTCCAGCGAGTACACGAACAGCCTGCCACGGGGGCGAGCGCAACGTCCCTTTCTGAGCGGCGCGCGGTCGCGTGGCAACCCGCACGCACGCCCGCCCGCCCGTGCTCGAACGGACGAATCGGAAACGTTCTCACCGCTGCGCCGTTCCGGGGTACGCGAACGGGGTTCGAGTTGCCGAGTGACGTTCGTAAGTTTATCTATTTCGCAAGTCGGAATGCGTCGTTTAATATTCTGCCGTGCTCTACCATATTCATTCATTCGTTCGTTGTCAGAAACCGCTTAATCCTGTACAGGGTTGCGGTGGGCCGGAGCCTATCCCTGCAGACACAGGGCACGAGGCAGGGATATACCCAGAATGAGACGCCAGTTAAACACAGGGCACCGGGAGCAATTTAGTCAGCAATTAACCTACGCAGCAGCATGTCTTTGCAATGTGGGAGGAAACCGGAGTGCCCAGCGAAAACCCACCCAGACACGGGGACTGTACTATATACGAAGCAGTAATGAACTAGATGCTTTAAGGATTTGGACGTTATTTTTACTGTTGTAGGTACTGTATAGTTTATAAAATCTAAAGTCATAACACAATAGTTCGTGTTAATAGTACATGCAATTAATAATATCTTATGGGAGCTTGTTCGTAAGTACGTGCATTCACAAGTCGAACGTTCGCAAGGGAGCGAGGGAGAGCGCTCGACACGGCTATCCCGAAAGAACAGCTCTGAAGAGCAACCATCAATCAAGATCATGATGATGATAAACAGGCAGCCATGATCAATCTACTGCTGGATAAAGGACTCTCCAGAGAGGTGGCGATAACACACCGACACACGGTGCCAGCTGTAGAACGCGGTAACACAGAAACCGACACGGCAACGGTGACACAGCATCGGCGACACAGCAAGTGAGACAGCAACCGTGACACAGACGGCGACGGGACGTACGCGTGCTTGTCGCCGTAGCACACCAGGGCGCACACGTGCGAGTCCTCCCCGCCCAGACGGGACGCCCGGGTCGCGTGCGGCGGCGGCGTTAAGGAGAACGACACCGGGGGTCGCGACCCGCGGCCACAACCGCCACCGTTCCTCCAACAACACTCACCGTTCCTCCAACAACACTCACCACCACCGTCACCTCTAAATTGCACCGCGGGCAGCCCGTTTTGTCAATCCACTGATAGATAATAATATTACAATTCTTAACGGGTGGCACGGTATTCGGTGAATGTCGAAGGGATTCGTTTGAAGAGAGAACGACTAAGAGGCGCGAGGACACCGCAGAAAGGCAGGGGAAGCCAGCCACGCGGTTAGTCGGCGCCAACATTTGCCAGACACCGTGTCCTGTATATTGTTTTCAATCAATAAATTAGTGTTTTTAGCTATGGGAGGAAACCGGAGAAACCGGAAGATACCCATGCCTTGGGCAAGACTTTCTGTGAGGCACGGATGTTACCACTGTGTGACCCTGCCACCTCCATCCCACTGCTAGATGGATGGCACAGCGGTGACGTCCGCGCCTCACAGAAACAAGGTCCTATCCGAGGCAATTCAATTCCCGCCTCGGGCGTCTTTCTGTGCGGAGTTGATCAGCCATTCACTTTTTACGCAAAGCCGGAAGGAACCGTTGTGCTATTGTAGCTCTCTTTAACAGTTGCCCAGCGGGGAGGGGTAAGCAGACACAGGGCACAATGCAGGGTTATACTCAGTATGGGACGCGAGTCCATCGCAGGGCACTGCAGGAAAATTTAGTCCGCAGGCCAATTAACCTAGACAGCAGCAGCATGTCTTTGCACTGTGGGAGGAAATCGCAGTGCCCGGCGAAAACCCCCGCGGAGAACATGCAATCTCCACACAGAGGCACCCGAGCCGGGAGTTATATAAATGTAACATATTATTACACTATTATGTAAGGGCCTGCCACGCGGTATGTGGGGGCTATTCCACCATACTTCCCCACACTTCCACACCTCACTCACCACTCATCACACCTTTAAAGCCTTAAATAATTAATTGGGGGTCACATGACATGTGGACCACCTTGTACAGTACTGTAGCAACCCGGGACGGTTACCCCAGATATCCTTGTAGGGGTAACCTGTGTACACATTACCACGAGCACGGTTGTCATGGTAACTAGTGTCAAGTTAACCCTGCCGAGGTAACCCCGTTACAACCCTTGCTTTACACTATACGTAGATAACCTGTCAGGTTAACCGGTTCGTGCAAGAAGCCTTTATGACCGCGTTACCCCTATCCAGGTAACCCATGGCAACCCGTACGCGCGTTGGCCCGGGTTACGGGGGGGGTTACCCATGGTTACCCGCGCGTTGCCCCGGGTTACCGGCGTGACCGGTGACCCGGTGACCCCGGGGGTGTCGAAAGATATGGCGAGGCAGCGGGCCGCTCCGGTCAGCGTCGTCTTCACCAGCTCCATCGCGCCGCCGCTCAGTCTCGGGCTCCCCGCACCCACCCGGGGAGAGGCGCGGGAGAGGCAGGGGCCGCGGCGAGCGAGGCGGGTGCGCGAGGCGGAGAGGAAGGCGACCTCCCGGGAGTCTGTCCCGGCGAGAAACGATCGGGATGCCGAGCCTCTGCTCTTCCTGGGGGTGCCCCGAGACGTCACGCGGGGCGGGGCCGCCGGTTGAGGGGCGGGGCCGCGTGGCGAGGGGCGGGGACAAGGAGTTAGGGGCGGGGACATGGATTTAGGGGCGGGGACAAGG
>JAZEWU010000042.1:5273349-5296792 GCA_036362915.1 Geotria australis | reverse complement strand
CAGCTAGCCGAGACCAGGCCACTGTGGGTTTAAATGGGGTCCTACGTGTGCAGACACACACTTGCACACACACACTCACACACATTGCGCATCACCCATGCTGTACACGCTCACAGATCACACCCTACACGTCACGTACACACATCCAATTAAAACAAAGATCCACCGTGTAGCCTTAACAGACGGCTGGGCATAGTGCTGTGAGCACCTACACACAAGACAAGACAAAGATCCCCTATATTATTATTATATAGCCTTAACAGGCTGTATTGGCAAGTGCCGTTAGCGAGCACCTATGAAGGTCGACACGGCACACGAGGTGGTGGGTGACCAGAAACACGCCCGGCCGCCTTTGTATCCCTCGTGGCAATTTTTACACACATACCGCACCAGGTACTCATTTGAGGCTGAGTCGACCTAGTGGAGGCCCAGGACCGGTTCAGAAAATCGTCACTGGGCATAAGTGGGATTCGAACTCTGGTCGCCAGGTTTGTAGCCCAGCGCGCTAACCGCTGAGCTACCGCTCCCCACATGCATGCACACACCAGACAGACACGTAAACTAAACATACACGCACACGCGCTCACACAAATACAACACAGGCAAAGGTCCCCCGTATCGCCTTTAGCTGACTGATGGGCCAAGTGCTATTAACGGGCACCTATGAAGGCCGACACGGCACACGAGGGGGATGGTGGTGAAGCCCCACTTCCCAGCCGCCGTTGTCTCTCCAGTGCTGATGTTTACAGAGCGAAAACGAGGTAGTAGTCATTTACGGCTGAGCCGACCTAGAGGAAGCCCCGTGCCGGTTCAGACAAATGTCAATTATCGTTCGAACTCTGGTGGTCAGGTTGGTCTCGCGGTGCGCTAACCACTGCGCCACCGCTCCTCACACACACACACGTACTGTATATGTAAACACACGCCGCACGCACTCACATCCACACATCGCATCCACACGTCACACACATAGACACGCATTGGTCCCGTTACATAGCGGCGGTGCGCGCTGGTAGCGAGCAGCGCCTATTCAGGCCAGTACGTAAACATGCACACAGACAAAGCTCCCCCGTATAGGCGTAACGGACTGTAGGGCCAAGTGCTGTTAGCGAGCACATATAGAGGCCGGCACGGCACACGAAGGGGTGGGTGGCCAGCACCCCGCCCGGCCGTCTTTGACTCCCCAGTGGCGTTATTTACACACCTTACTAGATATTCATTTGAGGCCGAGTCGACCTAGGGGAGGTCCAGGACCGGTTTAGAAAATAGTCACTCCCCGTGTGCCGGAGTCTAAGTCGGGTCATAGCCGGGTTCGTAGCGCAGCGCGTTAACCGCGATACCACCGCTTCAAACACACACACAAAGACAACGATCACCCGTATAGCCTTAAGAGACTGTAGGGTCAAGAGCTGTTGACGAGCACCTATTAAGGCCAATACATACACATACTACAACACATCGAGGCGTGAAAACCTACATCGATACAAAAGAGACAAAGATGCCGCGCATAGCCTAACAGGCTGTAGGGTTAAGTGTCGTTAACAAGCGCCTCTAAAGGCTGACACGGCAGGTGAGGGGTGGGTGGCCAGCACCACGCCCGGCCGCCTTTGTCACCCTTACGCACACATAGATAAATACACACACACATAGACAAAGACACACACGTACACACAAACACACATTGACAAATACACGCACACAGACCAATACACAAAACCAAAACCATTCCCCGTGTAGCCTTAACAGACTGTAGGGGCAAGTGCCGTTAGCGAGTAGCACCTATGAAGGTCGACACGGCACACGAGGGGGTGGGTGACTAGCACCACGCCCGGCTTCCTTTGTCTGGCGATGTTTACACACGGCACCAGGTACTCATTGAGGCTGAGTCGACCTAGGGGAGGCCCAGGCCCCGTTCAGAAAATCGTCACTGGTGTTAGGCGTGAGCGGGATTCGAACTCGGGTCGCCAGATTTGTAGCCCAGCGCGCTAACCACTGAGCCACCGCTCCCCACACATAGCCACACATACGTAGACACACACACACGCAGACAGACAAAGATCCCCCGTATAGCGTGAACAGACTGTAGGGTCGACGCACACAGACACAGACAGACGCGCGCACACACGCACATAGACACACTCACATACACACATGGACACACGCACATAACGCGCGCTGTAGTGAACGCGGAGCCATCAGGTGGCAGGAGGCGGATGGGGGAACGAGGAGGACGAGCAGGAGACGGGGGAAGGATGAGGGGGGTGATGAGGGTGGAGGAGGAGGCTGAGGGCGATGATGATGATGATGATGACGAGGCACTCACTCGCGGCAGCGATCACCGCCAGCAGCCAAGCCATGATCATCGCCCAGCCTCTGCTCGTCTCCCGCCTCGTTACTTCCTCGGGGTTCGTTCCGTCTCCTGGGCGAATCCTCGTCGTGCTCGTCGTCACGTCCACCTCGTCTCCTCCCCCCCTACTCCTCCCTCTCCTCCTCCTGCCTCTCCCCGCTCCTCCGCTCCTCCTGCTCCGTCTGCAGCGATCTCCCTGCGAGACGCCGCCTCCACCGCCTCCTCCTCATTGTCTCCGCGTCTCTCCAGACCCCTCCCTGTCCATTGTCTCCGCGTCTCTACAGTCCCCTCCCCGTTGTCTCTGTGTCTCTCTAGTCCCCTATCTCTTGTCTCCGTGCCTCTCTCCCTGCCTGTCTGTTGTCTCCGTGCCTCTATGGTCGCCCTCCCTGTTGTCCCCGTGTCTCTCTCCTCCCCTCCCCGTTGTCTCCCTGTCTGTTGTCTCCGTGTCCCCGCAGCAGGATCTACGCGTCTCGTCTCCGTCCGCGCGCATGGAAACAATGCAGA
Source organism: Geotria australis (assembly GCA_036362915.1). Lineage (NCBI taxonomy): Eukaryota > Metazoa > Chordata > Hyperoartia > Petromyzontiformes > Geotriidae > Geotria > Geotria australis. The sequence goes on along the minus strand of JAZEWU010000042.1, from coordinate 5,293,941 downwards.
CGGTTTCACTTCCCGCCACGCGCGCGCTCCTCCCGTGGCTCACAGTGGCCGCGCGACGGCCGGCCACGGCAACGCGGGGGCTCATCAGCAGTCAGCCTTCATATAGGAATCGCTCAGACGCCAACAGCAAATGCCAGCCGTTAAAAAGCAAGGTTCCTCTCGCTTGCGTGGTACCGAGTCACGCTGCTGCGCAAAGAGAAATCCATTGAATCTATTGTCAGAAACCGCTTAATGCTAGTGTACAGGGTCGCGGTGAACACGGAGCCTATCCCGGCAGACACAGGGCGCAAGGCAGGGTTATACCCAGGATCGGAAGCCAGTCCATCACAGGGCACCGGGGGCAATTTAGTGTCCGCGTGGGTTTCCGCCACCAGGCATTCCGGTTTCCTCCCACAGTCCAAAGACATGCTGCTGCTGCATAGGTTAATTGGCCTGCGGATTAAATTGCTCCCGGTGCCTAGTGATGGACCGGCGTCCCATCCTGGATATAGCCATGCCTTGCGCCCTGTGTCTGCCGGGATAGGCTCCGGCTCACCGCGACCCTGTCCAGCATTAAGCGGTTTATGACAATGGATGGATACTGGTAGCAACCTATTCATATGCCTATTTGTAACACAATGTTAAATTAAACATGAAGGCTTTAGTGACCAATGTTACCCATGGTAAATGCCTTTTTATGAGTTAGGTCACGTAAAACATAAGTGTCGTAAACTCGCCTCCACCCGACACAGCCAAGGTTTGTCACGTGAACAAAACGTGCCAATTCTTTACTACTTCAGCATCACACCGGTGGTATGTTGGAGTGGCGGTGGTATCTGGCAGCTGTCCGATTCCGCGGATCCAAGACACGCTTGATGGCTTGAGTGGGAGCTCCCGGTTTGCCGCGTTAGACCAGGGGGGAGTCTACACATCAATGCTCCTCTCCTATGATGTGAGTCACCGCCTCCCAGCCTTCATGCGGCCGCCGGGGATTGTGTGAGTGGGTGAAAACCCGCTTTGGTTTCGCGCGCCCCCTAGGTCCTTCTCACCTTTACCAGCAACTCAGGTCATCACCGTGAGCGACACGGCACTGACTCAGATCTCTGGGCGGCAGGGTGTCTGTGCTGCGGTAACAGCCGCGCCTCCTCGCAGAGAGAAGGTCCTGCCCGAGGCGGTTCTATTCCTGCCTCGAACACTGGGTCACATCTCTAACACTGGCTCCTGTCTCTAACACTGGGTCATATCTCTAACACTGGCTCCTGTCTCTAAACACTGGGTCATATCTCTAACACTGGCTCCTGTCTTTAACACTGTCTCCTGTCTCTAACACTGGCGCCTGTCTCTAACAATGACTCCTGTCACTAACACTGGCTTCTATCCCTAACACGGGCTCCTGTATCTTAACACTGGGTCTCATCTCCAACCGACGCACACACAGACCCGCGGAGAGCGTCGCTTAAGAACAGGAATGCACTTTATTGTGTAGTTCTGTACAAAGATTAGCACCGTTTCAGAATGCAGTTATAATCATGCAAGTGCCAGAGCAACCATCTATCATTAACAACAGCACCGTGTAGTAATAACGTAGCGTCACCTTCAGCCGGGGAGACCCCCGTGTCGGCTGCCGCGTGTCTCGTGGTGTCGTTTGTAGCGACACGCGCGCCACCGACGGTCGCGAAAGACGCTTCTCAAGGCGTGCGTGCCTAACGCACACAGCTGCAGTCACAGTAACAAAATCAGCAGTTTACCAACGACTCTCGACACTCCGCGTGTTTCTTGATTTGGCGTCATCCTCGGGAAACTGCAAGAATTAAAAAATAAAACAACCCTGATATTTAAGTTAATACAATTTCTAAACGAGTTTTGTTTCGGTGGTTGAAGAGTGTTGTCTTGTTTCGTAACGGGCACACGTTGTGTAGCATTGTGTGGCCCGCCTGTTTCCTGTTTGATAATAAATAATGTTTGAGACCCCAATGATGTGAAGCGAACGGACGATTCTCTGACACGGTGGGTCCTGGCTAATTGGCCGATACCATCATAATATGTAGGGGCACGGTGTCTGGCGGATGTTGGCGCCGGCTAACCGCGTGGCTGCCTTTTGCCCTCCCCGCCTCTCCGCGGTTTCCTCGCGCCTCCGAGACGTTCTCTGTCTCGTCGCCGTTGAGCGAAAATGCGCCGCGCGTTGCATATTGTAATTATTGTAATTAAATTTGCAGTTGCCAGAGAGCTGCAGTTGGTAGGGCGAGTCCTGCGCAGTGGTCCCACAAAGCAACTAAATGGAATCGTATAAATCCCATTGATTTACCCTTTCTGGCAATAATACAGGAAGATGTTCGAACAGCAAATAGTGACCTTTCGGGACAGCCCTGTCGAGTGTTCCTTCCCTCTGTCCTTCGCGAAGGAGAGAGAGAATGAGAGAGAAGGAACGCTCCGACAGCTGTGGAGCGCCATTGTCAGTTGCCTCAATGTCCATTTAAAAACATTCATTAAATATCAAAGCTGTGGTTGGAATGCTTTTCACGGCTCGATCCCTCACGGTTGCTCTCCAGAGCTATTCTTTCGGGATAGCCGTGTCACTGAGCGCTCGACACGGCTATTCCGAAAGATCAGCTCTCGCACCACTTTGTCGCAAAGTCAACGGTGGCTGTCACACGGCCCCTGCCATAGCAACATGGAATTTCCCGCCGCTGACTCTGCGCTGTGGAGAGAAGACGAACCCGGCCCTGATGCTCATTTGAGCTGGAAATCAATGTGATGTAATGGGGGGAAAAAAATCAATGTCACGAGCAGCTTCATTATGACGGATGCCCTCTTAGCACATCACGCTGTCACATTAGGGGCAAATGTGACGGATTTGATGTCAGTAATGGGACAGGGCTGCGTGCTCTGTCATGGCGCTCACTGTCCCTCGGCCCGGTTTGAACCACAGCCACTTCTACACACAACCCGCACGGTCAGAGTGCAGGGAGGTCCAGATGTCTTGTGACCCCCGTATTATTGACCCCGAACATTTGTTTCCTTTGCTCATGCACTGCTGTTTTAGAGACGGAGATCGCTCGACACGGCTATCCCGAAAGAACAGCTCTGGAGAGCAACCGTCGTGGGTCGAGCCGTGACAAACCTACGTCAGTGCAACCCTTATATCTTTCAGACGGCTGAAGTGAATAAGTGATTTAACACAGTTTATACGTGCCCTCTTGATATTGCTTACGTTACACGACACGTCCGTCGGTGTTGATGCGAAAACGTCCGGTTTCAGAGCCGGGCTCGGCGACCCTTCAGAAGCGGCGTGCCAAGAGTTCACCTGTTCACTCTTATTCACGGATCTGTGTGCTGCCATTGCTAGGCCGCTAAAAGTAACGCAGCAAATAAACCAGCGGAATAGTTTGTCTTCCTACGTCAAAGAGCTTTCATTGGGCAGCAACATCATTTAGAGATTGACAGAGCAGTCAAGCGTAGTTTTTATCGGGGTGTTTTCAAGTTATCTGGGTTTTTTGTTCAACCGCAGCGTCGCCTGTATGTAAACCGTCGGCTGCTACCCACGCTGTGCGCGACCATCAGGGTCGTAGCTCGCGTCAGACGGCACGCCGGCAACGCGGAGGAAGCTCGTCGAACATCTGGAACGTTGTGATGACGAAACGATCACAGTTTAAACCGAGATACAGGCAGACGGCACTCGGCCACACAGATGTCGGGGCGCGAGGTGACACGACGTGGATCGTGCGTTCATCAGGAACGGTCGCCGGCGGGGTTCATGCGATGCTTAGCGTGTGGCCTGGTCTCCGGAGTTCATTACGTTGTCTGTGACTGTCAGCCTTACACCACATTCTCCAAACCCAAATGAGCTACAGCCGTATTCATAAACATCTAACTGCGATGATTACACTTTATATATTAAATGACCTTTACATATTAACTATGATATAAAAAAAAAGAAATGATTTCGGTTCACAGACAAACATTAAAACTACAATTACTCCGGTAGATTGTGAAACCCGCGCGCTCCGCCCGCGTCGGCTCGTTGACGGCCCGGGTTTCTCCGCGTTTTCCGACTCGCGTTTCGTTCCGTACGAACGTCAAACTGCACTGTCTCGCGTCGCCAAACGTTCCCTTTATAGTACGGTTATCTCAATCTCAGTCTGCGCGCTGTACAGCTGCTTCGTAATAATAACACTCGAGAATTCTATATGAGGAGAAGGTTTCTTTTGGCTAAAATACACGTTCGCGCCGACGGCGTTCGTTCCGGTAGCGGGAGAAACAGGTGAACGGTTGCCCGGCTGCGTCTAAAGCGTGACGATGCGCGGCGTGGCTGCCGCCACAGCGAAGCTCCCCGGTGATAACCAGAGGACAACCCGGTGCGAGATTGCAAGCGTGCGCGCGACTGGGGCCTGCCAGATAAGGGCTTGCTGCTGGCTGACAGGCCGAGGACAGCCGCGGCTGTTTGACGCAACATTACCCGCGGTTCACCCGGGGTAAACGCTGCCGGACTCGGGGCTGAAATTTGGACGGGAGCGCACGGGAACGCCGCTCCCAGACTGAACATCCCAGAGGGAACGTGTTAGGCTCTCGTGGGAATAAATGTGGATGGTTATTTTACATCTCAGATGTTGCAGAAATGCAGGAAATTTTTTGTCATAAATTCTAGATTTTCTGGGCGATGACCTCTAGACCGCCCCACCGTTATAAAGGGGTCGCAGACCAATTCCACCCCTAGGTAGCCTTCAGCGTGACTGACCTCTTGAAAAATAGATGTCATAATGCCAAGCAAGGCAATGTGTGGACAATTGTCCTGTTGCCGGCCCAGGTAATACTGCGTCAAGCACCTAAGCGTCACTGCGGAGTTAGAAACAAAGATTACGTTTTGACCAAAAAAATGTGGCAGTGAACTTATTGAATCAAATTTGAGGGACAACTTTCACTCACTCGATGAACCCGTGTCCATCTGTGCGTGTGTGCGCGCGGGTATGTGCGGGCGGGCGGGCGGGGGGGCGTGGTGCTGGCCACCCACCCCCTCGTGTGCCGTGTCGGCCTTTACAGGTGCCCGCTAGCAGCACTTGGCCCTACAGTTTTGCTACGGCTGTACGGGGAATCTTTGGTCTTATCTTGCTACGTGCAGGCACGCGCTCCGTATCGCGCGAGCGGCGGTGCGCGCGTGCGATAGAATATTCGGTCGCAGGCTTCGCGCGAATACCGCGTTCAGCGTCTACGGTGTTGCCCCGTGAGGATACAGCGGCACCGAACGGAACAAACGTTCGTTGCTTTCCGAAAAAACAACACACCGGGGGCGCGGCGGATTCCGATCGGTATCGTTAGTCTTGCTAGAGCGCGGGAGTAAACGAGGCGGTGGCAGTGGTTAGCGACGGGGGCCGTGTGGCTGCGAGGGCGGGATAGCGCGGCGCCCGACGCGACGGCACGCATCGTCCCGGCTGAAGCGGCTCGACGCGACGGACGACGAGGTGGACGAAGAGGTGGCGGAGGAGGTAGGGGTGGCAGAGGAGGAGGTGGCGGAGGAGGAGGTGGCGCTAGCGCGGGGCGGGCCCCTCGGCGCGGGGCCCCTCAGGCCGCGAAGAGGAGGAACCCGGAGAAGGACGAGTGAATGTGGTCGGTGGAGTAGAGGCCGTCGGCCTGCTCGGACGGGATCTGGACGAACACCTGGTCCCCGGCGCGCAGCTCCACCACGGCGCTGCCCGACGCCTGGTCCAGCGTGCCCTTCTTGTACTCGTCGAAGGTGAACACGACGGGCACGCCGTTCTTGAACAGCGCCACCCACACGTTGGCGCCCTTCACGTGCACGTGGTAGGCGAAGTAGTACACGCCGGCCACCGAGCAGGTGAACACGCCGGTGGCCGGGCTGTAGTGGCCCTGGCCGTTGTAGATCACCTTGTCGAACTTGATGGGCTGGCCGGCCGGCGGGAACGGGGCCGAGAGGCGGGCCGTGAAGGCCGACGCGGCGCCGGCCGTCAGCGGCAGCACGTTGCCCTGGCCGTTACCGTCGAAGCCCCTGTCGAACTTGCCCTTCTGGCCGCCGTATTGTTGCGAGCCGGCCTTCTGGCCGTCCGAGACGCCGCCCGCGGCCGCCCTGTCGGGGAAGTCGCCGAAGCCGGCCTGCTGCCCCACGCCCGGAAGGCCGGGCGCCCCCGGCGGCCCGGGAGGCCCCGGCGGCCCCTGAGGCCCCTGATGGCCCGGATTTCCGGCGGGCCCGGACGGGCCCTGGAGGCCCTGCTTCCCTTCGCCCGGCGGGCCCGACAGTCCCGGAACGCCCGGTTCTCCTTTGGGCCCCTGGATTCCCTGGATGCCGATAGGCCCCACCGGCCCGGGCATGCCTGGGATGCCGGCGAGGCCTCTGGGTCCCGGCTGCCCGTTCTGGCCGAGTTCTCCTTTGAGGCCCGGTGCGCCCGTTAAGCCTGTACGCACGCAAGGGGAAATACACAGGCGCGGTCAAATCAACGATGCCTTTACTCGAGAAGTCCCAGGTTCGAATCCCAGCTCGGGTGCCTTTCTGTGTGCAGTTTGCATGGTCTCCCCCGTGCGCACGTGGGTTTTCGCCGGGCACTCCGGTTTCCTCCCACAGTCCAAAGACATGCTGCCGCATAGGTTACTTGGCCTGCGGGCTAAATTTCCCCCGGTGCCCTGTGATGGACTGGCGTCCCACTCTGGGTATCGCTCTGCCTTGCACCCTGTGTCTGCCGAGAAAGGCTCCGGCTCGTCGCAACCCTTACAGGATTAAGAGGTTTCTGACAATGAATGAATTCATGATTTATTTGAGAATTTCTCTCCGTAGCTGTTCTGTCGCGATAGCCGTGTCGCGTGTCCCTAGCAGAAACGTGTTGTCTTGTGTGTCTGCAGTGTGATTCTCTGATGCTGAGAACGGTCAATGTCAAAGTGCTGGCCGCTCCATCGTTCGGCCCCCACTACTGTGCGCTCGCAACCCAGGTCGCTTGAGGCAGCGTTTCTGTTTAAAGCCCTGGACCTTCTTTCTGTGAGGAGGCGCAGAGGTCACCGCTGCACAGACACCCATACCACCCGTGCTGTGCCACTGTGGCCCAAAACACCGCGACCAAAACACCGCGACCCTGCACTCCTGTCCTCACCTGGCAGGCCCTGGTGTCCTTTGTGGCCCGGTTCACCCTTGGGTCCGGGCGCCCCCGGCGGCCCTTTAGGCCCCGGCTCCCCGACGTCCCCCGGCAGGCCTCCCTTGCCCGGCACCCCGTCCAGGCCCGGCTCGCCCCGCGGCCCGTGCAGGCCAGGCGGCCCCATGTGGCCCGGCTCGCCTTTAAACCCCGGCAGACCGCCTCCTCCTGGCGGGCCCTGAGGCCCTGGCAGTCCCGGAAGGCCCTTGTCACCCTTGGGCCCTAAAGGCCCCGGCAGGCCGACGTGGCCGGGCGCACCCTTGACGCCGGGCTGGCCCAGCTGTCCGCCCAGGCCGCGGTCGCCCTTGGGGCCCGGCAGGCCCTGCTTGCCGATGCCCGGGAAGCCCGGCGGCCCGGGCATGCCGGGTAGGCCTTGGTGGCCCTTATCCCCCGGAGGCCCCTTTAGGCCGGGGAGACCGTCCAGGCCGGGCTTGCCTTCCCCCGGCATCCCCATGGGACCGGGAAGCCCGATGGGCCCGGGTGGACCCATAGGCCCGAGATCGCCGTGCGGGCCGATCGGCCCCATCGGGCCCGGCTTCCCGGGCAGGCCGTCGTAGCCCGGCTTGCCTTCGCCCGGCAAGCCCGGCTGGCCGGGCGGTCCGATGGGCCCCGGTAGGCCTCTCGGGCCCGGGATGCCCTGAATCCCGTGGCCGTTTTCGCCCTTGAGACCCGACACGCCCGGCGCTCCCTGGTCGCCCTTCGGCCCTGGCTGGCCCGAGGGCCCGGGGAGGCCCTGCGGCCCCAGGAGGCCCGGCTTTCCAGTGATAGACTGGCCCGGTGGCCCGGGAAGGCCCGGAAGCCCAGGCAGGCCCTTGTGGCCCGGCATGCCGGGTAGGCCCACGTCACCTTTGTGGCCTTGCTGGCCTCCCAGCCCTGGTTTTCCCGGCATCCCCGGCATCCCCGGTTTGCCGATGCTGGAGAATCCCGGAGGCCCCGGCGGGCCCTGTAGGCCGCGCGGTCCGGGCAGGCCGTTCCCTTGAGGCCCCGGAGGCCCGTGTGCGCCTGGGGGACCGCGTGGGCCCTGATCCCCTTGGTGGCCCTTGTCGCCTTTGATGCCGGCCGGCATCACCGGGGCCACGTCTGTCACAGACACGAACACGCGCCGCGTCACGGACCATCACACTCACACAGCCGCGAGCGCTACAGACAGTCCCCGACTTACGAACATCCGACTTATGAACGCTCGTACTTACGAACAAGCTCCCGTAAGATACTAGTCATTGCGGTGTACAGTATAACATATATTGTGTTCCGACTTTAGGTTTTGTCAACAGTACATACCTACAACAATACAAATAATGTCCAAACACTGACAGCATCGAGTGCATTACTGCTTCGTTTTCAATACAGTATAAAATTAAAATCTGCCCAGTGACCCCCTAGGAGCCGCCCATTGACAATAACCACCGCCGTTCGCCACTAAGTGGCGGTGACGTCACCACGGCGCCTGTGCCAATGCAGGTGCACCTTGAGGCTGTCACGCAGAGTGTCGAAGGCTAGCCGACAGGAGGTCACGGGACAGACCCAGGTGTCATGGGCTGCCTGACCAAGATGACTGGCAGATGCACCACCTGTGCTCCCCACCGTGCCAGATTGGTGAGTTTTATCCACCCGGCGCTCGGCTCGCTGTTGCGAGCGTCGCTCCTCCGCCCTCTGTTGTTGCTGGAGGGCGACTGCATCCAACTGCCCAGTAGAGTCCTTCACGAACCTCCTCCACAGTGACCCCGGTGTCGCCCCGACTCACCCTTGAACTTGCCTTTGCCGGTCTGGGGCAGCTGAGCCGGGCCCTGCCCGGCCTTGTAGCCGCCCTGGGGCTGCGGCTCCCACGCTCCGCCCGCCTTCAAACCCTGGCTCGGTCCCTGGTCCCACTGTCCGGCCGCCTGCGTCGCACGCACCAAAGACAAAGATCCCACCGTTTGGTCTTAACGGACTGCAGGGGCAAGTTGGAAACATCATCAGGCATTGAACGTGGGAGGCGAAACGTCGCGAGGGAGAGAGGGAGATCGCTCGGCGACACGGCTATCCCGAAAGAAACAGCTCTGAAGAGCAACCATCATGAATCCAGCCGCGACAAGCATGATGTTGCAGGAAAAAGTGGGGGGGATGGAATCATGTTTCTGTGAAAGTGCAGGTGTCGTAACACCCGCAACACCCGCGGCTTCGACGCGCCTGGTGCCCACTGCCCTAAACACAGAAGACTGGCTTGCACCAGAGGGCAGCGGTCTTCACTTCGAGGCCATCGAGCCACTGGCGGCCCCTGGCGGCCTAAAGTGCGGCCCGTGACTTGCAGCGCCCGACGATACACACACACGCGAGAACATCATTATAACCCGCCAAAAATGCTGTCAAATTGACCAAATCGTGGGCTTTCGCCGGGCACTCCGGTTTCCTCCCGCAGTCCAAAGACATGCTGCTAGTGCATAGGTTAATTGGCCTGCTTGACTAAATTGTCCCCGGTGCCCTGTGATGGACTGGCGTCCCATCCTGGGTATAGCCCTGCCTTGTGCCCTGTTTCTACCGGGATAGGCTCTGGCTCACTGCGACCCTGTACAGGATTAAGCGGTTTCTGATAATGGACGGATGGATAGAGGTTTCTAACAATTAAGCCTATGTTGTTTTAGTGCACATCCAGACTTGTGTTCAGTTAAGTCCGCTGTGATATGATATAATTGCATTAATGATCGCATTCTGCTGGCCTTGCAGGCGCTGTCACTGGTGATGTCTTATAGGCGTGAGAGGGATGGAGGGTGTCTGCGCAGCGGTAACATCCGCCTCTCACAGAAATAAAGTCCTGCCCGAGGCGGTTCGATTCCCACCAGCATAGAGACACACGGAGATTGAAAATCACAGACAGTCAGAGATTCATAGAGATGCATAGAGACGTATAGAGATACATAGAGACTCACAGAGATACACAGACACGTCAAAAGAGGTGTAAATCCATCCATCCGTTGTCAGAAACCACTTTAATCCTGTACAGGCTCGCGGTGGGACGGAGCCTATCCCCGCAGACACAGGGCACAAGGCAGGGCTTTACCCATGATCGGACGCCAGTCCATTTCATGGAAAAGGTGTCTATGTGGTGTTTTAAGATCTTACCACTCGTGTCATTGCCAGAAAGGGTTCTAAAAAAAAAAACCTTCGCATAAATTTCTTTTTTACGACTCGGGCCCCGTTGACTGTCGGCTAGATCTGGCCATGCGAGGCCAATTATCGCTAAGAAGGGAAGGCGACGCGGGGACGCTGACGGGATGCGCTCGGAGCGCAACGAATAATGCGCCAAGAGTTACACGTCTTTGAGAGAGCGAGCGCTAGCGCGCGCGAGACAGCGAGCCGGGGATTGCATCGTAATGACGGGGTGGCGGCTCCGCGGCGCAACGCCACGCGGGCAATCCGAAACGATTCACTGCTGTGGATCCGCACCCGGCAGACACAGGACGCAAGGCAGGGTTATCACCCATGATTGGACGCCAGGCCATCTCAGGGCACCGCGGGCCAAATTGGTCAGCAGGACAAATAACCTTGTCTTCGGACTGTGGGAGGAGACCGGAGTGCCCGGCCAAAAAACCCACGCGGACACGGGGAGAACATGCAAACTCCCGGATGTGGATGAGGAGGAGGGGCGTGCGACCACGTTCCCGGCGCCTCGTCCGGCCGGGCAGACCGGACGAGGCGCCGGGAACCCTAACCCTAACCCTAACCCGCGACGGGAGACTGGCGGCGCCGTGGGCGGCATACAGATGGGAGCGAGCGCGAGCCAAGCCACTCGAGCGAGCGCGTCGAGCTACGATGATGATGGTGATGAGCTCCCGCGCAGATTGCGCCGTGAATACTGAAGAATCTCTGCTTGGAGCACGGCGGAAGAAAGACGGTCCTGCCCGGGGCGGTTCGATTCCTGCTTCGGGCGCCTTTCTTTGCGGAGTTTGTGTGTTCTCCCCCTCCTGTTCTGCGTGGGTGTCCTCTGGGTTCTCCGGTTTCCTCCCGAAGAATATCTGCTTGGAGCACAGCGATACTATCCGCGCCTCCTCGCAGAAAGAAGGTCCTGCCCGAGGCGGTTCGATTCCCGCCTCGGGCGCGGTTCTGCGCCCGGTGTCTGTCGGGATAGGCTCCGGCTCACCGCAACCCTGTACAGGATTAAGCGGTTTTTGACAGTAAATGAGTCAGTGTTACTATTAAAAGCGCTGCCTTGATGGGGCCGATGCGTGTGAGCGTGGGGACACGTGTGAGACGGGAGGGCGCTGGCGCCTCCTCGCAGCCCGGACGCCCTCCGACCCGCTAGCTCCGGGGCAGTTGCACCGCCTGCAGGCGCGCTGGAGCGCCGCGTCACCGCGTGTGCCGATCTCCCGTCGGACCGTGGGGTCGCTACCCGCTCGTTGGCTGAGTGGGTTTGTGCCGGTTACTCCGGTTCAATCTGACGCGCAAAAAAAAAAAAAACACTCCGGAAAATGCGAATGTTGGCCAAACATCGCAGCGCAAGGCAGGCCCTCCGACACAAAGTAATCACTCAGCGAGGAACCCTCCTGAATGCACACATTACAGTATTAAAAGCTGACAGTCCCACGAACGTAGATCAACTGTGTCGCGGAACGGATTACGCTTAAGAGGACTAAGCGTCTTCATCACTGCCCAACACGAATACAGGGTGACCAAGTGTTCCCGCTCAGGCCAGGACAGTCCCGGAGGCTTCACGGAGTCTGGCGCGGTGCCCCACACCCCAAGCTGCCTCCTCTGGCGTTTGGTAAAATCAGCGATTTGTCACGGACAAGGTGTCTTGATGAGAAAAAAAGGAGAAAATATGTTACCCTTTCTGGCAAAAATACAGGTGGTGTTCAGATGCTCAAATACCAAATAGACACATTTGACAAGGCATCATCAAGTTTGCAACAACCACGCATTCATTCATTATTGGAAACCGCTTAATCTTGTACAGGGTTGTGGTGAGCCGGAGCCTATCCCGGCAGACACAGGGCGCGAGGCAGGGCTTTCACCATGATGGGACGCCAGTCCATCACAGGGCACTGAGGGCAATAGAGTCCGCAGGCCAATTAACCCATCCATCCATCAATTTTCCAAACCGCTTGTCCTGGCGAGGGTCGCGGTGGCAGCAGTCCAAGGAGAGTGGACCAGACATCCCTTTCCTCAGCAACAGATTCCAGCTCTTCCTGGGGGGGGGGGGATTCCCAGGCGTTCCCAGGCCAGCCCGTGCAGCAGCGTGTGTTTGGACCGTGGGAGGAAACCGGAGCGCCCTGTATCTGTGCACGTCGTGGATCATCGCGTCCCTGGCGCCCGTCTCACCTTCATGCCCGCGGCCGGCTGCTCCCACTGTCCGGCCTTGGCGCCGCCGTGCGCCGGCTGCTCCCACTGCGGCTGCTGGTCCCAGTGAGCCGGCAGGCCCAGGCCGCCACCCTGGTGGTCCCACAGCACGGCCTTCTGGCCCAGCCCGGCCGCCAGCGGCGCCGCTTGCGCCTGCGGCTTGTACTTGTCGCGATAGTAAGCGGCGGCGCGACACGTGGGCGCCAGCAGGGCGAGCGCCAGCAGCGACACGAGCGCCGCGCCCCCCGGACTCACCGCCATGGTCAACCGCTGCGGGGGGACGGACGGGCGGACGGGAGGGGAGAGAATATTGATCATTAGTAATAATAGATAATTGTACATTTATAACGCTGCGGGGCACATATTCGTTCAATGTCGAAGGTATAGCGTTCGACGAGAGAACGACTCACGGGCGTAGCGAGGAATGCACAGAGAGATGGAGGAGGAGGCAGCCAGGCGGTTTTGCCGGCGCCGACATATTGCCACTAGACACTGCTTCCTATATATTATGATGTTATCGGCCAACTAATTCATGAGGTTTTTTTTGTTGTTGTGTGAGGAAACCGGATAACCCGGAGGAAATCCACGCTGAACAGGGGGAGAGAACACACAAACTCCACACAGAAAGGCGCCCAATGCGGGAAGCGACCCGCCTCGGACAAGACCATTATTTCTGTGAGGCGCGGATGTTACCACTGCACAGACTCCCTGCCGCCCGAGGTGTCTGTGGGGAGATCGCCCAGGCTGCACCTCAATCGGACGAGCGTAGATAGATGGATCATAGTCTTAAGGGCGAGACCCGAACTACTAATGCATTGATGTTTGTATTGTCCAAAACTGCTTGCCTTACAGGCAACACTTGGCAAAACACAGAGACTAGGCTAAAAAGAAAGCTGTCTCTGGGTGGTGATGGTGATGACGGTGGTGATGATTGTGGTCGTGATGGTGGCGATGATGGCGATGATGGTGACGATGATGATAACGATGCCAATGATAATGTGGGCAGCGGCAGTGCAACCGGCCACCCAAGTTCAATTCCCGCTCACGGCCACCACCAACACCAGTGACAATTATGCTAACCGGTCCTTGGCCTCCCCCAGGTCGACCCAGCCGCAAATGAGTACCCGCTGCGATGTGTGAACATCGCCGCGCGTGGTGCTGGCCACCCACCCCCTCTTGTCCCGTGCCGGCCTTCAACAGCTGCTACTCGCGAACAGAACTTGACGCTACCGGTGAGTTCAGGCTACAGAGGGGAACCTTGTCTCTGATGCTAACGACCACGGTGATGGTGATGGATGGGTGATTAAGAGCTGGAGCCTGAGTGGCGCTATAAATCACGCTTATGCCCTTCCTTCAAAAGCTCTTGCACACGCTCTTGCAAATCATCATCAGCAGCACCTGCATCGCTGCTCCGTCTCAAATCGCCATTCAGGAGAGAGGGACGCGGGGCACGGGAGGTAGGGATGGCGGTGCGGGAGGTAGGGAGGGAGAGAGGGCGGAAGGCTGGAATATAATGTTTGACGTATCGCTGCCAATCTTGCAACAGGCGCTCAGTAGTCACAGTGGCGCTCTGTGCCAGCCTCGTTATGACTGCCCGCACTGCCAAGCGAGGGAGGGGGGGTGTTCGCACAGAGGCGCTCACACGGCCAGGATGAGTGGCCTCCTTAGTGCCATGGGTCGCGGGGGGAGACGAGGCGGCTGTGAGCCCAGCGCAGAGCCGAGACCGTTTCGCTCGCAACGTTTATCGCTCTTGCGCAAAGTTGGGCCACGTTTCTCAACATGCACACACCGGTGCGGGAACATACACACACACACACGTGTACATGAACACACAAAGACCCCCCGTATAGCCTTAACAGGCTGTAGGGTCAAGTGCCGTTAGCGAGTAGCACCTATGAAGGCCGATACGGCACACGAGGGGGTGGGTGGCCAGCATCACGCCCGGCCGCCTTTGTCTCTCTAGTGGCAATGTTTACACACCGCACTGGGTACTCATTTGAGGCTGAGTCGACCTAGGGGAGGTCCAGGACCGGTTCAGAAAATCATCACTGGTGTTGGCCGTGAGCGGGATTCGACCTCGGGTCGCCGGGTTCGATGCCCGGCATAGCGCTTACCGCCGAGCCACCGCTCCCCACAACCAGTAACCCACATGCTCTCTCCCTCTCTCACACACGCGCGCTTTGTGCCGCCGTCCCGACGTTGCTTGTAAATAGCATCGACATAAATCAGCCTGGTAGCGCGGCCAGGTCGTCGGCAGCTTTACACACAGCAACATCTGTGTGGGATACGTTTAATTGCGGCCAATTTTCAATTTACACTCTCTCACAAAGAGCGCCTTCACGGAGGCCGACCGGGGGCCCGAGGGAGGCGACCGGGGGCCCGAGTGCCGCGGCCCGGGGGCCCCTCTCTCTTCTCTCTCTCTCTCTGTTTGAGTTGGCCGCACTCGAGGGCGGCGCGAACTCGGCGATAATTCACCCAGTACTCAGACTCAGTCTCAACACGAGGCTCAGCCCCAGAAACACGTGGCCTTGTAATAATATACAGGCGCATCACGACAAGACGCGCTACGGAGCCGCCGGGATCGACAGGTGGGTCGCGACCCATCAGCGGGCCGCGAGCGCCGCCGAGTGGTCCGTGGAGACCAGACCCGAGTGGGCCTTGCTGTGCACAAGGTTGCGAAGCCCTGCTCCACCAGGTTGAATCGCTGACGTTTGCTGAAATATTGCACTTGCGGGATTGCGGGACGAAGGTGGTTGCGATTATCGGCATGGCGTCGTTTTCTGTTGTGAACGTGGGCTTTGCTCTCTAACACGCCGGGGTGCGGCTCTCCAGGGAAAGAGAGCGAGAGAGAGGCGGCCGGGCGTGGTGCTAGCCACCCAGCCCGTCGTGTCCTGCGCCGGCCTTCATAGGTGCTACTCGCTAACAGCACTTGGCCGTACAATCTGTTAAGGCTAGCCGGGGGAGCTTTGTCTTTGTCGTTTCACCCGAGCGCCGGGGAGCGCACTGCCCCGCGCGCCAGGACGCACGGACAGGCGGCCACTGGGGGATGGCATCCATCCAGGGCCGCCGCGGCCCAACAGCAGTAGAGAAAGCGAGCTACCAGGACAGGATACGGACGGGCGAGGCAGGGCAGACGAACCACGTCGCGGGGTCTTCTGGCCTGGCAGCGGTCGCCGCCAAGCGGGCTGATTAATCGCGGCGGCGGCGCGCTGCCTGGCCGCCCAGCCAGGAGCGCTGTCGCGCCTTCATCAATAAACAGCGCGGCCGTCACAGGCGGACGCTCGCTCGGCGCGGATTGTAAACACTGGCCCCGCACGCCGACTCACGCCACCACCCCGTCGCTCCATTCCTCATAACGGTGATGCATGGTGGTTGCTCTTCAGAGCTCTTCTTTCGGGATAGCCGTTTCGAGCGCTCTCTCTCTCTCTACATTCTATTCACACAGTCTGTACAGTATATAGCCCTCTCTCCCTCACGACGTTTCGACTCCCACGTTGGAAGCATCCTCATGATTCGAGCCGTGAAAACGCACATCCATCCATTGTCAGAAACCGCTTAATCCTATACAGGGTCGCGGTGAGCCTATCCCGGCAGACACAGAGCGCCGCTCCGCAAATTCCCCGCCTGGTCATCGGCGAGACACGGATACGGAGGAAACCGTATATTGAAACGTTTTTCATGAATTAATGAGTGTTTTTTAGTTGTGGGAGGAAATCGGAGAGTCCGGAGTAAACCCACGCAGAACAGGGGGAGAGAACACACAAAACTCCGCATATATGAGGACCTTATTTATATGGGCCGCAGATGTTATCACTGCGCCATCCTGGCGATACCATCACATAGGACGCAGTGTCTGGCGGGTTGGCGCCGGCTGACCGCGTGGCCGCCTCCCCTCCACCCCTCTGTGGTTTGCTGCAGCGTCTGGGTAAAGGCTGTGGCACGACACGCGGCACATCCCGCGATCTCGCGGTAGCGCGCGGCGCCACACGGGGGCGGCACCAGGACCTTGTTTAACTCCGAGTCGACCTAGGGGAGGCTCAGGACCGTTTCATAAAATCGTCACTGGCGTTGGTGGCCCTGAGCGGGATTCGAACTCGGGTCTCCATGTTTGTGTAGCCCAACGCGCTAACCACTACCCCACCGCTCCCTACATCGAGATGCAAAGACAAATACAAAGATCCCCGTATAGACTTAACATACTGTAGGGTCAAGTGCCGTTAGCGAGCACCTATGAAGGTCCACACGGCACACGAGGGGGTGGGTGACCAGCACCATGCCCGGCCGCCTTTGTATCCCTAGTGACAATGTTTACACACCGCACCAGGTACTCATTTGAGGCTGAGTCGACATAGGGGAGGCCCAGGACCGGTTCAGAAAATCGTCACTGGTGTTGGCCGTGAGCGGGATTCGAACTCGGGTCGCCAGATTCGTAGCCCAGTGCGCTAACCACTGGGCTACGGCTCCCCACACAGAGCGACACACAGCCACACACAGACAGAGAGACGCACGGGCGAGGAGGGGCGGCGTGTTCATCCGCACATGAGAATGAATGAACACACGTGGCGGCACGAGGTGAATGCCGGGAATGTGGCGCGCTGGCGCGAAACCTGGCGCGGCGGTGACAGGGAGCGGGCGGCGATGTTCGACCCGCGGCCCCCGAGCGGGGAGGCCGCGCGGCCTCTCCATGGGGCCACGGGCCAGGCGAGGCCAGGCGAGGCCACGCACACGCACTACACAGCACGTCCGCCACAGGGCGCGCTGGTGATCGTGAGGGGGGCGCACGGTCTGTGTACGGGACGCTAACCGCGCGGGAATCGGGCGGCTTGTGAATGCATTCACACGGCTGGGATCCTTGCAGACGAATGAAACGGAAAAAAAGATCAGAATTGCCCCTAAGGTCATCCGGATAATGGTGAAGATGCCTCCAACGTGGGAGGCGAAACGTCGCGAAGGAGAGAGGAGGAACGCTCAGTGACACGCTTATCCCGAAAGAGAGCAACTCCTGAGACCGATTCTCATCACACGTCGCGCCGTGACAAGCTGCATCAAGACACGTGGTGGTGCGCTCCTTGCAGCCGGGTTCGCGCCGCGAGCGGCTTCGAATTCGATTCGATTCTTCGAAGCGTGATTGGTTATATGATGACAGTTTCCCATTGCAACAAGTTCTTCTTTAGTCGCAGACAGCCCTTCAACATTTAGAGATATAATAGTCAGCGCTGGCCTTAAAGGCGGCGGGCATTGGCCTCTCTTCTTGCTCCAGACTGAGGGGCTTCTGGCATCTGTTGAGCATCTGGACATCGTTGTCTTTCGGCTCCTCGGCTTCGAAGTGTTTGGTAGAATTTGCAGGTAGTACCGAGTATTACTTGACAGGGATCGCGACGTAAACGCTTCTACCTTGAGCGGCTGAGAGCCCCACAGCCAGGGCGCGAACCGGGACCGCTCCGCATGCTGCCCGGGGCCGTCCCGGGTCACGGGATGCCCCCCGCGAGCGGTCAGCGCCTCCATAGTGACGGGGCCTTTATCCATCCATCCATTGTCAGAAACCGCTTCATCCTATACAGGGTTGCGGTATACCAGGCACGGCCCACTGGGCGGAGACCTAGAGGCCGACCCAGGACACGCTGGAGGGATGATATCCTTCGGCTGGCCTGGGGACGCCTGGGAATCCACCAGGAAGAGCTGGAATTTGTTGCTGAGGAAAGGAATGTCTGGTCCACTCTTCTTGGACTGCTGACATCGCGACCCTCACCAGGACTAGCAGTTTAGAAAATGGATGGATGGGTTGCGGTGAGCCGGTGCCTATCCCGGCAGACACAGGTCGCCGGGGGCAATTTAGTCCGCAAGCCAATTAACCTATGCAGCAGCATGTCTTTGGACCGTGGGAGGAAACCGGAGTGCCCGGCGACAACCCACGCGGACACGGGGGGGAACATGCAAACTCCACACAGACAGGCACCCGAGCCGGGATTCGAACCCGGGAACCTTCTTGCCTTGAGGCGGCAGCGCTACTCACCGCTACGCCACCGTGCCGCCGCTCAGCGGTGCTTTGCAGCTTCAATCCGAACTGAGTGAGCGACCGTAACGCGCCCATGGAGCCCCACTGGCATTTCCACCGCAGCTGCGGCACGCATTAGAATGGTGCACAACGCACAGAGTCACCATCATCCTGTGCTGTTTGTTACCTGTGTGTTACTGTGTGTTATTGTGTGTTACGGTCGGCAGCGTACGGCACGCGAGCCCTGAGCGAGGTGGAGGTAGTGGTGTTGGCAGTAGAGGTGGCGAAGGAGGAGGAGGAGGAGGTGGTGAAGGTGGTGCAGGTGGAGGTGATGGAGGAGGTGGAGGTGCCTCGTGAATCCGGATGTCTGTTTCACGGCAGTCACGGCGCAGGTCTCAGCCGTAAAATATGTCGGGGCCAAAAGTCAACAATAAATAATTGAGCGAGATCCTTTCAAAAATAAAACCCGATATTGTTGGTATGTTGTGTCGGCCGCCGGCCGGCTGGGAGAGCGAGGGAGGGAGGGATGGAGGCAGCTCCGCGCACACACACACACACCATACACACCACACACACCATACACACACACACACCATACACACCACACACACCTGCTGGAGCAGGCAGCGTGTCGTGTGAGCTCGCACGCAGAGGGCAGCCTGACCGCTCACAATCCACAATGAGGCCATTGTGACCCGCGCCGGGAACTCGTGATCCGAGCCGGGTTCCCTGGGAGCCGTCTGGGCACTGAGACCGAGCGCAGCCAGCTCCACCTCCACCACCACCTCCACCGTTAGCGCTCGCCGCTACACAACACGTGGATTGTGGCATAGCGTTTCAGCGCGCGCGCGCAGGTGCCCCGCGCCCGCTGCCCATTCCTGAGAGAGCCGCCCCACTCTCACCCAGCGCTCGGCTCACTTTCAAACAGGTTTCCGGAGAGTGCCGACTGAACAGCGCGCGCGTTAATCGCTTCAGAATTCGCGGCCGATTATTCATCATCATCATCAGCGGCGGTGGCCGACAGACGGCAACAACCGCCCGGCCAGCCCCCGCGTCGCGCCCGTCACAATGCCGGCCTTTGAGAGCACCTGGGAATGCCGGCACCGCGGCGAAACTCACATTCCGGAATCAGAGCCCGTGTCCACCAGCGTCTGCTCCGCAAGGCCCACTCGGGTCGGCTCTCCACGGGCCACGAGCCGGAGCTGGCGGCGCGCTCATGGGTCGCGACCCACCGGGTGAGAAGGGCGGAACTATCGGTCTTGACCATGATCCTCGGTTGCCCCATGATCCTCGGTTGCCCCATGATCCTCGGTTGACCATGGGGCAACCGAGGATCATTGAGGGTGGGAGGGGCACGGTGGGGGGGGAGGGGGGCGTTTCGCCAGAGCGACGTTCGTGTCCCATTGATTGGTCGTCTCATTACCTGGATTGCATTTGAATACTGAGCGAAATATCCTAATATGCGTAGAATCGATCCAAAATTTCCTCCGATAACAAAACATTCACAGCAACAGTAGTTGATGAGTATGCGTGAAGGGAGCAAAGTTCAGAATGATGACCAATACAGATAATTCCACAATCCCATCACAATTGATTAGTCACGTAGACAAGAATGCTCGTTTACAGCTTGGGCGGCAGGGTGGCGCACTGGTAACATCTGCGCCTCACAGAAAGAATGGTCTTGCCCGAGCAGGCTAGATCCCCGCCTTGGGCCCTTTCTGTGTGGAGTTTGTGTGTTCTACCCCTGTTCTGCGTTGGTTTCCTCCGGGCTCTCCGGTTTCCTCCCACAACTTAAAAAAAGACTCATTGATAAATTGACCGATAACATCCTAATGTATAGGAAGCAGTGTGTGGCAATATGGCGCAGGCAAACCGCCTGGCTGCCTCCTCCGCCTCTCTGTGCTTTCCTCGCTACGCCTCTGAGTCGTTCTCTTGTCGAATGAGTACCTTCGACAGTCAATGAATATGTGCGCGTTATAAATGTAACATTATTATTAATATAAAAATAAATCTATTAAATCAATCATTTAGCCGCGGCCAGGACTCGAACTCACGAATCGAAAGGCGCACCGCCGTGCAGCTGCCAGTTCCAGAGTTTGGCGCGCTCGCTACGGCCATCCCGAGAGAGCATCTGTCGAGAGCGACGCTCATCACGCGTGGAGCCGCGACAGCCCC